>OMLM01004358.1:4992-34311 GCA_900302695.1 Helostoma temminkii | reverse complement strand
ATTACAAGTGAGAGCCTTTTCAGGCACTACTCATGGTTATTTTAAAGATGCAGTGCTTTCTTAAGTATGACACGTAAATAGTTTTTCATTTTTGATTGTAAAATTGTAAAAGTTTATTTTTAGCCAATGCTCCATAAATTTCTCAGCACCTATCAACAATTAAATGCAAATGATTGGAACATTAACAATCCTATAGTATAGGGTTCCAACAATTTCCTGTGCTTACAATACTAAAATTAATGTTAGTATGTGAAATAATATTGGAATTTCAGAAGTGTGCGTGTCACAGTAACAGAATATTTGTAGATTTAGGTCTGTCTCAAAATCTACTTTCGAACAATATATTGTTCCAGAAATGACATTGTTGGCATATTAACACCAATTTATGCTAATGAAGGGCAACTTCTGTTGCTGACACATGCACTGTATGGTCCCTGAACGCAAAACACCTTCACATCACATTCTGAAACACTGCTCACGCTATCTACCTTATTACTTTTTAATGCAACATCTGCACACAAAGTGCTTTATTTATGGGCATCAAACTTACCTGTGTGACAGTCAAAGCTACAGTAATACTTGGTATCTACCTGGGTAATTTACATGCCAAATTAGTGATGTACTGAGAGCTGATGTCTTCTTCATTCTTCTTGAAGGGCGACTGTTCTCTTGTACAGCCAAGCTGCTGCCAACTACTTAGTATCTGTTGTGCGTTCAACACACTGTCATTTATTAGCTCCTGGATTGTGTTGTGTTTGCCTGTTGTGTCCAGACATGTTGTGGCCCAGCTGATGTGTTGTTCACCATCCATCTTACAAGCAAACATCGCAGGTGTTGAAGGCATTGGTTTTTGTGTGTCTCAATGCTTTCATAGCTATATCACACACCTTGTGTTTACATGCAATCAAGTAACCAAGTTACAGTCAGCTTACTTAAGTAAGGAAACCTGGTTTCCATAGTCAGGGTAGGGAAATAGAGAAACACGTTTTTCCCTGACAACTCTGATTATTGTGCCATGTGTACACATAACCCGGTTTCTAATCATCTCAAGAGCGCATGTGCAGGACAAAGGCTGTTGACACTTACCACTTTAGTACTTACAACAGAGAATGGCTAGATGAAAGTGGAGAGCATTTTTAAATCAAGCCCACCCAAAGTTCAACAAAAACTAACACAAGATGTCCTATAGATGTTAAAATAAGTCACTTTTCACAATGTATTTCTTTAATTCAGAAGTATGCACTGTGAAAAGAAGCATTATGTCTGTCTGTGTGTCTCTCTCACAGCAATCAATCAGCTCTGCCAACACAAAAATTTAAAAAAAAGTCTCTTCTGTCTCTATGTGGTTAAAATCTGTGAACCACGCTTCCAAAATAAGCCCATGGTAAAGGAGAAATTGGATTACACATCTGCTGCTTGTATGCACAGATTTCCAGTAACCATGTTTCTTAAGTGCATGTAAACTTGTTGCCCGATTATCTGTGAAACCTGGTACCTCTGAGTAACCTAGTTACTTAAATGTATGTAAACACAATCACAGATGAGACAGCAAGACATAGCAGCGCAACTGGGTAAATTGTTGTCATGTACATTCTTATGTAAACAAACATACATGCAAACATAATGGGGAGAAAGTCACTGAAGTCATGTCTATATATCATCTGATAAGTCAATAATCTAATTGCGACTAGTCACATTAGTCAGTTTAGTTACTCTACTTGCACAAGAAAACACTGGTTTTCCCACACAGCACATCGAAAGCCAGCAGTTGACCTTGCAGTAGCCTTAGACATAGGAATTAGGAGTGTGCATGTGTATAATGTTGCAGGATTGTGAAATACAGCAGTTTAATTCCACTGTATTTGTGCCTGCCAGATTCCCACAGCATCTGTGTTGGACAGTGTTTCAAGCCCTAACACCCCCTCTCCTGTTTGACTTGGCCTTTAAATGAAGAAAATATCCTTGCTTTGAGTTAATACTTCCTAGAGAACCTTGTCATGTGCTTTCTAAATCTCAAACATTTTATATCTGGCAAACATTTTATACTATTTCTAGGTTTTCAATTTGGCATTTTTTCTTAGTTTGCATTCAGCAAATTATACATCGATGTTTACTTTGTTTTCTTAACAGTTGAAAATTGATAGGAAGTCCTCAGAAGTGTTAGCGCAGACATGAAATTGTATGGGTGTACATTTTTATTTTCTGTGTACATTTTGACCATGAGCCTTGCTAAAAATAAAAAAAATGTAATTTGTTGGCTACATTTTCAGTGTTCCTTCTCCAGAACCTCCCATGCTTCATTATTCAACACTGCTCCAGTTGTGGGGGTTATATTTAGAAGTGTTGTTGGGGAAACCAACACACAGTGTGGACCAAAAGTAATCAGTGGCTTGCTTCTGATTTGAATGTTTTGCAGCTCAAGGCATCTCAGATTACTGACAATAAGCTTTGGTCTCAATCAGACCTGTCGTGCCACTGTTAGTGAGTTTCCTTTTGACATCTGGATCCACTCTTATTCCGGGGCTGTGTGATATGAAATCTCATACGTTGATATATGTAATTTTATATCCAGATAATACATTATCTGTAAATTCAGTGAATAAATGGAAATAAAATTACCACATGGAAAGGTCTTTTTCTTTATTACATGTTGAATTATATACTCAACAAATAAAAGGTACTACTTTGTGTAGTTAACTGCACTTTTGTGGCTCTTAACTGTAGACGCACTCCCTAACGTTTGACATGATTCTTGCATAGATGGCAAAAGAGGTTAGTTGTGTTGTAGTAGTTGTGAGTTTGTACTGATGGGCCTACCAGCATGCTCAATCAAACCCCTCCACATGATCCAAAACGCAGCAGCACATCTTCTTGTTAATCAGCCAAAAAGGACACGTCACACCACTCTTCAGATCTTTACACTGGTTTCCTGTAGCTGTCTGCATCAGGTTCAAAGCCTTTACTTTTGTCTACAGAGAGGTCAACTCTGTACCTGTCTACCATAACTCCCTCATTCAGGCCTACAGTTTCTCCACCCACTCCGCTCTACCAACAAATGGCATCTGGCAGTGCCATCACAAAACAACAGATCCAGTGCAAAGCTATTCAGCTCTGTGTCCTACGATGGTGGAATGAATCAGCAGCCGCACTACCAATATTCGATAAGCTGCTTAAAACAGAACTTTTCCGCAACTTTCTATCAATTTAAATACATTACATGCAAAAATGCACTTAGATTAAATAAAAAAAATTAAAAAAAACTTTCTTGTACTCATCTCATGAAACTGATGCACTTCTTCTAATAGCACTTTGCTTTAATGTTAATTTCCTTAACATAGGACATAAGTCGCTTTCGATAGAAGCATATGCAAAATGACTAAATGTGCTGGGGACTGATCTGTGGCATGATTTGCAAACAGTCAGAAGTAGCTGGTAGTAATTCTCATTTTGTCTTGGCTGGTCAGAGTCTGGTAGATGTTTTTCTATCACATGTTGGATATAATCCTATTGCTTAGTGATATGACATGTTACCAGTTATCTTGCATATTTCCTACCTTCAGTGTGTGCTGACACGATTGAAAATTAAATTTCAATTGCTTCAGAATTACAATACAACACATTTTTGTCCAATTTGTTTTTGGCTTTTCCAGATGATGATGCTTGTGGGATGGGGCATGTTTCATGTGAGGCTGTAACTACACAGATAACACTTGTTAGGTTAGGATAAATTCATTGTTTGTTTTGGTCTCTTTGGGAGATTTATTTGAAAAAAATAAAAGCAATTCCTGTTTTTGCACTTAGACATTTTGATTAAATTATTGTTTTATGTTGACTCCAGAAAGTGGAGATTAATAAGATTGTCTGTATTATGTGATTGATTGGCTTAATCATGATTCATAAGGAGAGATCACAAAGAGCTGTAATAGAAAGTGTATTTTTTCATTTAACTGTTACACATCACACTGCTTTGTAAAGACAGTTGTCATGATGTTTGAAGAGCTTTGTTTTCCAATCCATACCACAATGCAAACTGATGTTTTGAGCTCTAATCATTCTGGACATTATTTTCTAAAAGCGCCATTATGGGTGTGAATGCACTTAATTCAGATGGAAGACCAAAAGTCAAAAAGTTTTCAGTTTTGGCTTGCTTAGTGTGGACATTGCTTTAACTGGCAGCCCGAGACATCAGGCCATTATAGTATGACGTAATATTAGACTGTCGGCCAGATTTAGAACTGGTTTCTCTCTGCCCTTAGTCTACACCCAAATCATCCATCACCCACCGCTGAGCTGTGTAAAGCATTTGTTTATTGTCCAACAGAGCATCTTATCATTGATAGCAGTACTTGCTTGGACTAGTGTGATGGCAATGTATACTGCCATTTATTATCTAACTACTTAAATAACAAGTTAACGTGGCTACTGATTGTAGCTAAGACATCTGTTAATATATTACAAAAATTGATCAATTAATGCAATGCAATTAAAGCAGTTTTGTCAAGGTTCAGTCTCTTTGCCACAGATTGCTGTTATGTTTTTTTTTCTTCTTCTTCTTCTCTGCCAGAAGGGAGAGTGACTCACTCTCATCCGCCCTCACATTCAGAGGGTTTGTGTGCTTGTGAGCAGCGAGTGGCTTGTTTGTGTGGCAGTGATGTGTTCCGATAAGATATCGCAGGTTTGGTGACTGTCTATTTTCTGTCCTGCATCTTTATCTGCTGCTCCTGGCCACATCACAAATCTCAGACACTGTACATATTAGGCTGTATTTTTTGTTTCAGTTGTATTTTTAGTTTTGTCAGTGGGCAGCAATACTGCATACTGACTGCAAAAGCACCAATGTTCATAATAATTAAGCCAACTGGACACTGATCAAGCTAGCATCAAGTCTGTCAGTTTTCTTCCATAATATTTTTTTTTCCCTTTTTCCTCCCCCAATTTTAGTGTAGTGTAGTGTGTGTCTAACAGAAATTGAATCCCATCATTCTAGTAGTGTGGAGGTTAATGATTAAATAATGAATCAAAAACTAAGAGCTGTGTGCATACTTTTCATACTTTAGATTTATTCTAAATGTTGAATGCCGTTAAACTCTATGACTATCAGAATAGTTGGTTTTTTAGCTTATCTCTCTGAAAACATGAGAGAGCAGTGTTTTGAATTCAAACTTAATGTTATTTAGGTGTGTTTCTGTGCATGTCATTGTAAAAAATGGAACAACAAACTTCAAAGTCCAAATTTTGCCCTTGTACTTCAGTTTGTGTCTATGTTTTGGCACTGAAAATGACTAAAAATGGAACTTTGCCCAAAAAGCCAGCATTGCAAGATTTATGTCATGCGGATTTTGTTTATTGTTTCATCTCTAAGGTGTTTATTTGGATCTGTGGTGAGTTTGAAGTTGTTCTTTTTGCTTTTCATGTTTGCACTTCTGCAAACTTTTCATCTCTCAGATTTGTTGTTCAAACTAAATACAATTAAAATGTAATTTGAAGTGGACAAACTAAAGTCATTTGGCATTTCCTAATTTGAATTGGTGTTCCTTAGTCTTCTGTACGTGTCTTTTATCTTTTTTTTTTTAATCTCTTTGAATTTGGCATCCTTATCATTTTGGGTTTTAATTCTTGTAAATAATTTCAGATTGCCAAGTACTTTTAATAATTTATGTAATATATTATTTTCCAAGCAGCAAAGATGTTTTCATTGCTGTTACAAGAGTTTGCAGGTTACAAGAGCTGAATAAGTTGTTAAGCGGTCTGCACAAAACCTGTAAGGTTTCACTTGACTGTCCTGCGCATTTCCCATATGCTTCAGCAAGATGAATACCCAGTTTCAGAAACTGACTTTGGGATACTTTGTTTTTAATGTATACACAGCTTGTATAAACATCCTTTTGTCTCCATTGTGGTTAATTTCATAAGTCTGCTGCATATAAATTCAGTTTTGCCTATATACGCAAGCTTGCGACCTGATAATGTACAATCTTTGTGTCTTGTGAAATGCTGTTTATTAAATGTTTGGTAATTTATCAAAGCAAAAAAGAGAAGTGGTCTTCATTTCTGCCAAACTATCACAACAGGGTCGTTCTCTATCCAGTGCAGGTATTCCTATTTTTCACATTTACCTTAATATGACCCATAATTCCAATTTGTCATTCCATGCAATTCTGCTTTGATATGGAAATTAAATGTTGGCGCGTGGTTTGCATAAAGCCCACTGTTATTCTGTGAAAACAGAATGCAGAAGATGTTGCTATGGATGCTGCTAAAAGCGTTGTTCTGATGTGGTTGAATACCAGAATAGGAACATACATCATCCTGTTGATTCTTGTCACACGCTTTAAAAAGCAGGGGAAGGATTTTAAGCTCTCAGATAAACAAACAAATGGCTTGACAATGGATAGATCTATTCTCCATTTCCAAGAAGCAGTTATTTATTTATTTTTAGTTTATTTGCACATTTTCAGTTTTTTTTCTTTCCCTGTAATAGGGAGATTTTGTCTCTCTTGGCACTTGTTTTTGTTTTGTTTGTTTGGTCTCCTTGGCTTAGCTTCCGTGTACCTCATGAGCCTGTTTCAGCTGTCCCTACCCCCCACTTTGATTTTCATAGACCATAGCCTAGTGGATTGCCAAATTTTGGCAGCGGCAATATGGTTGCCTCCTCACAATTATAAATTTAAGTGGCAAAGCTGCTAGTGAGTCTTTTCAGTTCTCTATTTGTGTATTTCCTCCCACACAATAGAGTTCATTGAGTTCAGCCAAGGTGTAGGTATCAGACAGTTACTCCAGCTCATTGTTTTTGTTTCAGACCAGTTAAGCTCCCGTTTCATCATTGAGCAGCACATTTTTTTCCTGCAGAAGTGTTGGTGACCTCATGCTCATTTCACCTGTGTCCCAGTTGGCATTGTATTCTCTAACTTCAGTGCAGTAGCTCACGTAGCCAACTGGGGTGAGCTGCAAAGAAATGAGGTCCTGCATAGCAGTGGAAAATAAGTACAGCACCTGTCACAAAGGCCTGAGGGGGACAGAGAGGACAGCACTATACCAGCAATGCTCTCTGTATTTCACCCCCTAAATCTTCTCTAATGCCACTACTTAGCCAGCAGAATTGCACAATGTATCAAGTTTTTATTATATTTATATTCAAAACATATATATATTTTTATTTATATCAGTGGTAATGTAGTATTAACATTAACAATAACTGAAATATCATTACTTGTGCTGTATTTTAAGAATTTGTACTGTTTTTGGTTACAGTTTGGACACCAGTACTTTATATTGATATTATATATGAAAAAAATTGATATGAAGGCAGAAAACATTGTTTTAACTTCTGCTAGAAAGAATGAAAACGTATATCTGGAAGTTTTGTTACTGCCTTAGTGTGAGCAGACTAAAGTTTCTGTAATTATGACTATGGAAAGTCACAGCTACTATAGCTTAAGCAGCATGGAGTAAAGTAACTTGTACTGGGCTCCACACTGTGGCCTTTTTTGTCATTTTGTGACTGTTTTAGTGTGTGGGGCTAGACATAATCATGTGCCTTTTATTTATTGGCAAAGTGATTGATCACAAGCTTATTCACTGTTCACTGCAGATCGCTGCATAGATGAGTCTGTATGTTTGAGTATGTGTTCTTGTGATCTCAACCGCTGACTAGTTTTCAGCTTATGGCAGGATTTCAGGAAAACTACAAGATGGAGGTTCGTGTGTTAAGCAGTGACTCGTAACATGAATGCATGTAGCCTCAAACATAGTAACAAACAAGTAACACAGCAACTTTTAAGATGGATTTGAAATGCATATATTTAAGACTGGATTTACTTCATTCAAACTTCAAGTAGACAGTCAAACCATTAGACCTAATGGTAGCATTTATCTCCCAGGAGCTTATCTGTATTTAAATTAAAATTGCACTGGAGCACTTCATTGCTGTTGGGGAAACTTCAGTGGATAGTAACTGCCTTGTGTTGAGCGACTTTCATAGTTCCAGGCAGGAAGGGTTGTGTTGTGAGTGGGGAGCATGAGGGAGCTGGTGTGCCCTAATGGAGCTGGATCTGTACGTGATCAGGAATGAGATGAGGCAGATCTGCTCTTCACCTGTCCTGTAGAGAGGCGTAATACATACACACATACACACATACACACTCAAAGTGTGTTAAGGCAAGCCTGCCCTAAGTGCTGGTGGGATAATCTGATGAAACTCCCTAGCAGCATGTGTGCCCACCTGTTAGAAAGCCCCTAGCTCCCACTTCAATCACTACCACATTACTGAGAGGGTAACAGTGTATGCATAGATGAGTGTGCAAGTGTGGCTCTAGGAATGTAAAGCTAGTTATCTGTTGAAAACTGTCTGGTTACAGTGGGGTTGCTATGGGGCAGTAGGGGAGTAAAGTGCTGCTCTGCTGATAGAACCTCATAGATCTGGAACCAGATTTTTCTGCTTAAAGTATATGTCCAGATCTATGTTGGAATAAGGGCTGGCTAACCCTGGTTCTCAAGAGCTGCAATCCTGTTTGTTTTCTAACATTTCCTACAGTTACACCTTATCATTGGCTGAACGCACCTGATCCAGGTAATCAGCAGTGGGTAGGGCAGGGATAGCAGCTGTGGCTCTCAAGGACCAGGGTTGGCCACCCCTGATAAAGAGATATGAGATATGGCGAGTATAGAAAGGTGGGTAACCAGCAGCGTTGCTGTGTCGGTGTGAATGCTACTGTTTTTTTGCTCAACAGAACTGGACTGGTTATCATCCTTCTCAAAGAAATTAAAATCCGAATACTGTATGGATTTGTAATGTTATTTTTACACATCATTTACAAACAATGTTGCGATACAGGATGTTTTCAAACCCTGTATCCAGCTCAATGAGAGACTGGCTGACACCAGCTAACTCTATCAGCCTAGTAGCTAGTTAGGCCTGTTGAGCAGAGTTCATGGTGATGCTGGTGATCATGATGACTCTTGTCTCCAGTCTCGGCCCACCAGGTTTGTGCAGATAGAGACCCTGGAAAGCAGAAATCCTCTGTAGAATCAGAGCTGCTTACTCAACCAAAACCCATAAATCCCGCACCTGCATCACACTTCAGCTCAGTCAACAACAGTGTCACACCTTGTGTTTTTCTGAGCAACTTCAAATACAGGAAGGAGGAGCAATGGGTATGCAGTGATGTGGATAACATAAAAGCAATGTGTATAAAATTTTAACTGTTGAATGAGGTGGTGACTGTGCAGGAGCAAATGAGAACAAGTAAGGTCTCCATTTCCTTCAGTGCGGTTTGTGAAGCTGTTAGCTGGGTGTCTCTAGGCAGATGTAACCAGCACACACTCAATGGTCTCCTGCACTTCCCCTCTACCACTCAGTGGCTTTCACACTCTGCAGAAACGTGAGCCTGAATAAATTGTCACACGCTCACAGATTATCTTCCCAGGATGTTATTTTGTGCAGGGAGGATGTTTGAAATGCCACTCACAGACACACTGCACCCTCCCCCATGCTATGTTCCACACACACGCACGCAGTCTTTTTATAATGTACCATTGAGCAGTGGTGGAAGAGTGCAGTGTAGTATTGCAGAGCTCTGCAGGGCTTATTTTTTTTTGTGTGTGTTTTTTGAAGCGTGTGAGGGTGCCAGCACACACTGACACTGTGGCGTAACGAGGCAACACGTGAGTTGTTCTCACAGGGAGACTTTATGGAGAGCCTGATTTACAGCACAGCTATTCACACCATCCTGCTTGTTCCTCCAAACCCTCCCCTCTGTCTTTTTCAGTGAGCAGCATCCTTTTTATTTTCTTTCAGTTCCTTTCTATTCCTTTCTTTTCAGCTCTGTCTGTGTCCCCTCATTCCCCCGCCATTTAAAAAAAAAAAAAAAAAAAGGCATCCAACCTTTCCAGCTAACAGGCAGAGATGAACCATCTGAGGCAGGGATTGAGCTCGGCCGAGACATTGACGGAGTAGTGAGACCCAGCAGGGGTGTAAGCGGCTAAATATAGAGCGCCTCTTTGGAGCGGTGATGTTACAGGCCAGAGAAGGGGAAAGGCAAACAGGGGGGAAAAGTACTGCAAGGGTTAGAGGCAGCAGTCACAATTACAGGTAGATAGCTAGTTATGGTCTGGCTCCCCCACTATGTCACCTAAAGCCATACACAAAGAGCTGAGTGTTAAATATTACTGAAGCGACAGCAATGTAGCATCTGCTGTTTAAGGTTGTTATGCAATCACCAAAACCAATTCTTGATAATGTTTCTTTTTAGGCACTATACAATGTTAATTAAAGTAGTGTATGACCTGTGATATTAGCATATAGTGATAGTAGCAATCCTGTTTTAAGTGTTTTAATGGCATCATCTTTGTAGAAACGATAATTAAGAAAGTATTTGTTTGTTGGCTTATATAGTGTGACTGTTACACAGGCACTTTCATATGAAAGAAGTTACCTTTTTTCCAGATCTGTGCATGTATATATATATGCATCTTTTGGTCTTCTATAGTGTAACATAACAAAATACAAATTAGTTGGCTACTACAGCAAAGTATATAACGTAGTGACTAGCATGTGACAGTTATGTATACACTGACGGCGTGTTACAGTGGAAGGAGTTGATGGCATGGTTTGCTGGTAATCTAACACAGCCTTTTTATGAGTGGCCAGGTCAGGCCCCGTGAGGCTTTTATTGCGATGCAGCAGCTGCAACACAAAGCCAGGGCCTATTCCTATTGATCGCTAAGCCTGATGGATTCTTAAGTACAGGAGGTTGGCTAGTCTGGTTGGAGCTGTCTTACATCATCTGCATTGACTCAGCCTGCTCATGCTGATAAGCCGACTGCCTTTAGAAAATCCCCGTAGTAGTTCTATCAGCAGCATGTGACAAAACTTCTTGCAACTAAAAGGCTAACTTTAAATCAGCTGTACATTTGAGATTGAAAGAATCACAGAGTAAATGATTTCTGGTTGAGCTAAGCAATGCAAAGTTGGACTATGCAAAGAACCTTTGGTGGTGGTAAACATGACAGCTATAAAAGTGTAAAGCTGACCCTCTTTATGACCCATCCTCATACCGAGGAGTGACTGCCTTACAATGCCTTCCTTTCTGTTGTTATCTCCATATCTTTCTGTTGGTCATCTTGCTTTTCAGTACAGTACGACAGTTGTTTCAGCCAAATAACTATGACAAAACAAATGGTGGTTGACACTAACAACAGTAAGACTATACCTTTAGGTTGTGTAAGCTTTGACCTGTGTATAATGGGTTTCTCACTTCTCATTTATGTAAATAGACTATATGTAGCTATATATGACAACGTGAGGTGTTTTTACTTTTCAGGCATTCTAGATTTGGCATTAGATGCATAAACCCCTTATTATTGCGTGGGTGTGTATGGGCCTGCACATGTCCCTCATGTGATCTGATGTAGTGTGGCTTTCTTGTGTAAGTTGCTAGGCAACATGCTGTAGGATTCTCAGTCATAATCTTTGATTTTAGCTCAGAGAGACGGAGAGAAGCGAGTGGAGGAGGATGCAAGAATGAAAGCATTTCAGAGTGCATGGCTAAGCCTTCTGAAAAACACATCCAGTGCCTTAACAAGCTGCCATCCTCTCACTGTGGTCAGAGTGAATTAATGGTTGCTTTTAAATTTTTTGTGTTTTGTTTATTTCTGTGCAGTTTATTTCTAGCCTGTCATCTTCTTGGGACTGTGCTTTAATTAGGTGTGACATGTGCAGAAGACTTTAACAATGGTGGATTTAAATGTCAAAAAGACAGGTCAATTATTTTGCTGGACTGGGAGTATAGGTGAAGTTATTTATCAGAAGAAAGTAGAGAAAGCTTTCAGCTTTCAGTTCTTGTGACCTCTGCCTCTATAGAAGAAGTAAATCTTCCCATGGACCTTGCACTTACACTAAATAGCATTTTCATGTGTCTGTGTCTTTGAGGAAACAATAGCTTTAGTTGTGTACCTCCCTAAATTGCACATAATAGGTGTGTTAATTCGACTTCTCTTCATGATAAGATTAAATGCAGTCCTGCAGAACAGTAAAAATCTTGTTCTCCATCATATCAGGTTGGTGCCAGTCACACATTTTGATTAGCTGAGAAATTCCATGAAGTGTCTACTCTCTGTTCTTATGACTGTGTGCTTCTGCATTGTTTACCGAGTTTCATCTGTATCGCAAAACTCCACATGTTGAAAGCATTATGATCAGACCACATTCAATATCTAATGTTATTCAAATCCACACTTCCAGGCTCCACAATTGATTTATCCTTGTTACAGTGTCACTACTATGATAGCAGTATTACAATCTCTAATACCTTTAGTTGAACAGCATTTCGACATGTTTATCCAAATTCGTGGAGAACAAAAGGAAGAAAAGAAGAATATGGCAGTGTTTTGAGGCAGCAGGGATGAGGAGGAGACAGGCTTGTAGCAGAAACAATTTTCTGTTTAAAGATGAGGTTGGTGAGCAATAGAAGAGGCAAGTCGAAAAATAAGGATAGAGGAAAGCAGCCGATTGACAGCACAGAGGTTGTGTGTAGGCTGATGAGCTAGCTAGCACCCTGGCTGGAATGAAAAGCTTTTGTGTGCTTAATAAGAGTGCTGGCAGCAGTCCATTAGCTCTGGCTAGTGTAGGATTAGGCTTGGACAATCAGGACTGCAGGATCAAAACAAGGGGCAGGAACACCAGGGTCATTCTGCTTGCTAGGATACCATCTGCCCTGTTTGCCTGCCTGCCGCAGTCAGGGGGAGGGGAAAGAGAGAGAAAAGTGGGGGAAGGGCAGACTAGAGCTCTAGAGGCAAAACAATGTTGAGGCAGAGCTAGGCAGCTCTGTATGCAGCTCAGCTTTGCTCTGCTCAGTTCAGCATGCAGTGCTCTGCTTGCATACACAGATACGGAAACCCAAAATATATGCCTGTGCACCAGCATCATTTGCAAATGTATACAGATAGTAAACACTGTATGTCATTAAAACAGCCTCTTCACTTCTACTGGCTGTTGAAATGTTGAAATGGATAAACTTGCACAATAATCAAAATAAATGCCCCTTGATCTGAACAACATCATGAAATCAGGGCAAAACATGATGTGCTTTTAATGACTAACCATATTTATACATGGTTTTATATATTATAAATAAATAAAATAAATATATTTCTCTCATTAACACACACATCTAATGTACTAACACAGCATACTCTTTTCTTTCCCCTTTGCTTTGTGTCTAGGGAAATTTAGCATATAAGGAAATTGAGTGCATAAATCTGTCTTATCACTGGTTGGGATGTAAGGTCACTTGGATGACTGAAGTGCTTGCTAAGACTCTTATGGGATCAGGTTTAGTATTACAGCAACAACATGATATCAAAAAATAATGTGCTACTTTATTTTATGTAAGAACAAAACAGTATAAATACCAATATCAAACACAACAACCAAGTAAGAGAGTCACGGTAGGGGTGGAAGTCTGGTTGGTTCAGTCCCCCCTTTGATTTTGTGTAAAATGGATTTGTCCACCAACATTATGCTGTGCCTGGCCTGCACACACTGTTGTTTGAGGGGGGGACTCTGCATGGCTCCTAGCCTTTATATGAACTCACATCTTGTAGCAAGCATGTTCCCAAGTATGCACCTGATCTTTGAACTTTTGCTTTGTGTGTGATTTGGAGTTTCCATGACAGAAGTGAAACAGACATGGTGGAGGATGTAATGGCGTATTAGAAGAGAGGAGACAGGTTGAGGTAAAGTGGCGGGAGACAAGAAGACAGACAGGCTAAATTGAGGTTGTGGGTGGTGGTAGGATGAAGGGGAGAGGAGCACAGCTGATGTAATGTGTAACAATATCCATGCTCAGGGTAAATGCCTGCATTCGCTTTATGTGTGTGAGCGTGCATTAGCACTAAGGCCCAGCCTGCTGGCGCTCATCAATAATTCACCAATCCTTTTAGTGAGTCTCCCCTCCTCCTTGCATCCCCTCCCCAACTGCCCGCTCTGTCCTCCCTCTTTTCCCTAACCTTATCTCCCCTTTACCCATCGTCTATACCCAAAATATAGACACACACACACGCCCTTTACTCCAAACTCTCGTTTCTTTATTCTTCTTCATTTCCTGGCCCCTCAACCTCTATTTTCAGACATTTTTTTAGTTTACATTATTAGATTTATGGTTCCCATGATAATTGTGTGTGAGAGAGAGCTGGTAGACGGAAATGTATTCAAAGAGATTACGTAGCTGGTTGTTTTGGTTGCAGCCATCCTCTTGTGGATGGTAGTCTTACAGCTCTTTGGCAGAGCTCCCATGGCCACATTTAATGGTGATGCAGCACAAAATCAAAAGAGACAGTAGGGGGAAACGAGTGCCTCCCTCTTCATTACAGAATTGTTTTTCAGTAATTTTATTTTAGTAATTTCATTTGTCATTTGCTTTCAGTTGTATGAATTAGCTGCTGTGTCATTTCTTAAAAGCTAGTTATTTGAATGGCCAAACAATACACTGTTTTGGCCATTAAACATGCAAATATTAACATAGAAGATTTTCCAATATAATTTTTCTATTATTATACATTGTTTTCTTCATTTTAGAATTAAATAATTATAGACAAACTGTGATATTTCAGGCTGGATCAATCAGAAATGTTTATATTTGAAAATGCCAAGTACTCCAAAGCTTTATTTCAGCCAGTGTAAAGTGATGGGGTCTTAATACACAATACTACTAAAACCCCACATCCTAATATGACAACTGCGTCAACTACAAATAATGTAGCTCTGTTCTGCTTCAATGCTAGCCTGTTGTGGTATCTCATTTTATGGCCTTTCCCTCTGTATTACCACTTCTCCTTGTTCTCCTTTGCTTTTCTCTGTGCCTTTCACTGAAGCTACTACTCGCTCTTTCTTCTCCTAAACGGCCTGACCCAGCTCAGGCCCACATGTAGTGTGAAAACTGCTCCATTGTATTGGAAAATCTGTCGGACATGCAAAAGTGGGGAAGGAATAGGGTGCAGTGGTGGAAACCAGATCCAGAAACTGGATCTCTCTGCAGTGTTTATTGATTATAGCCAGAAATGTTGCTGGTCTGTTTGGTACTTTAGTAAATTCTATCTGATATGTCACAGAGACGATGCACTGCGTGTACATACATTTAAATCACAATTTCTTGTAAGACAGTGCTGTAGATTAACATGCAAGAGATTGGTACTGATATTAGTGTAGCATTCAGGCAATAGAGATGTTGGACTTATTGTCAACATGTATCTTGTGTGTCTGTGGTAGTCCTGGTTTTAGCTATATTTTGCATTTTGGAAGATTTATATAAATTTGTCCATTTAGTTTCTCTATGTCATGAAAGGGAGGCAGGAATTGTGACAGGCCCTGTATTATTTAACTCCCTCTTCCTTGTCCTCTCATTTTTTTTTCTATTCAAACGTTATCTACCCCCTCTTGCTTTCTTTTTTCCCTTCACTCCCTCCCAGAGAGAAGGCACATGCAGAGCCAAGTAAACACTTTGATATGCGGAAGGAATCTCTCCCACCCCCTTCTCTTTCTCTCTCACTCTCTCCTCACAGCCTATGTAGGTCATCATGACTCACTCCTTTATGCTTCAAAAGCCGGATCCCTGCTCAGTTGCTCTATCTTGAGCCCTCTCACGTTCATCGTTGTGTAAGAGAAAGTGTGTTCGACAGAGTGTGTAGGCAAAGGAGCTACAGATGAACATTTTATGCTTGAAATTGTTTTTCTGCTTAATCTGTGCTCCAGCTCCAGCACAGATTAAGGTGTTAATTTTTCTGTGTTTTTGTTTGTTTCTCTGGTCGTAGAAATAACTCATCTGCTGAATACCATATTTGAGAGCAGACACATATACAAATATCTGTTGTATTAACCAGTAGTCCTTCCGTCTCCTCTTATCTGTACCTTTATTCACTCTGACCTAGATGCTGAATCCATCAGCTGCAGCAAGCAGATTTAGTATTGCGTCAGTAATAAAATGCTTAGGCCTATTTCCAGATATGTGGTTCCAGCTTCAAGTTTGCCACCAGTAGCAGTTTAACATTGTCATGTTTTGATTTTCTGTTCCTGCTTCATTTTATAGACTTGTTTTCAGTTTTTTGAAGACGTTTATTCAAATTGCTTAATCAATGCATCTTGAAAACTTGCTATTTTCTAGATTAACTTTTTACATGCCCACTGATTTTAAGGTCAGACCATTGCGGGACCATGTTAACAATCCAATAAGGTCAAATCCAGGCCAGTGCACACTGCACATCTGTTGCTGATTTTACCAGTCCTCCAGCCTGTTACCTGTTGACTTGTTAGCTCACTGCTTGTGTAGACGTGTAGACCTGTGTTCTCATGCTTGTGAGGGGTTGTTCAGCTATGCTCTAGTGTGGAGGGAAGTCATTTATTTTGTGCTTTTCACACATGGCATGGTATCTCCATATGAATGCTGCCTTCTGCTTCTCAGTTCTGGCACTGAACAAGCCCTCTTTAAACACTGAAACCCCTTGGCGTGGATATACACATACGTGTGTCTTTACTGTCAAAGAGGTGTATTTTCTCTGTGCATACAATACATTTCTTTTCACATTTATTACTGAGATTATCAGACAAGATTAAACTATACTGACTTATCAAAACCTATAAGTTAAGATGGTATGATTAAACTGCCAGCGGCTGTAGTCTGTGAGAGGCGTTTACTACTAAAAACCTAGCTTTGAGGGCTAGCTCTCTATCCTGACCCAGATCCCAAAAGGCCTTAGCGTGTCACATGTGTGTCCTTTTGTCCTCCTCTCTCCAGGGCTACTTTCATATTGGCCAGACCTTGCATGAGTACAAAAGATTGCACAGGGTTTTTTTGATGAGTCACTCAACCGAACAAAAACAGAAGGAGGAGTGAAGTAAAAAATACAATGCCCTGCAACCATGTCCCCCTCCAGTGCTGCCTGAAAACACTCCAGTATTACATCACTTACACAGAGGACCGACAGTTAGGAGTGTGTCTAGTAGTTCTTATAGTGGTGAATAGTGACATGCTACATTATGCCAAAATATGAAAGAACATGCTGAGAACAAATTTAAGTTACACAGCGAGTGTAATAGATGAGGAATAGCTTCTGTGTGTAAAATGAGGAGGGGGTTGGGTGTGCCATGTTAAAATGGAAGCTTTGTAGAGGAAACCTGAGTAGGCTGCGTTTTGGGGCTGTACATTCACACGCCTATATCATCTGTCCCTTCTCCCTAGCCTCAATGCACCTCTTGTCTTCTGAACTGCCCCACCACCTCTTATAGCCAGTATACTGCTAGTAAGACTAAGAACCAGGCCTTGACAAGTGATTCTTCTTCAACAACAGCCTCTATGTATCAGTCTACTAGAAGACTAGGACCCCCTCTAGTTCTGAGTTATCCTGTCCTGTGCAGTGACATGCATCGCAAACATCATGTCTTGACCATGAACTTCTTTTTATAGTACACAATGTATAGTCACATTTGGTTGTATTCAGCTGCTGTAATTTAGTGCCCTGTCTCTCTCTGGCATGTGTGAATAGAAAATTGTGCCAGCACTGTAAACTTTTCCAGATTTTGCCAGACATCATTATGACATGCACTTCTATTGTATAGTTTTCTTCGTGTCTCTTGTGCACATCTTCAAAATAAGTTTTTTTCATAAGAGAGTGGGCGTTTGTATTGGGCCATCAACAGGAAATTCCAGCCTTGGAGTGTGGGGGTAGGGGATGGCTGAGAAAGAAGTAAGGAAGATCAGGAGATTGTTTGGTAGCTCCATAAGAGCACTTAAAGGTCTCTCACTTGTTTTGTCTGCACGAGAGCTCCCTCTGCACAATTGTATGGGAAGCAGAAAAACAACTGTAGCTTCAGTACTGTTTTTCCATCTGCACTTCCATAGTCTTAGTTTATTTGTAATGCAGTTTCTAGATGTTTTACTCAACAACTTCAGCTGTTTTGGTTCACATGCAAATTTTTGTTATTTTTGCTATAATAACCCCTACATCATAATTATTTTGTTTTCCACAGAACCATGCCCTTGTTATTTGTTGTCAATGTCTTTGTTCAGCTTCATCATTGCTGCTGAGATGACTAAGCTGTTTTGCTGACCACTGGTTTTACATTTATAAATACTAAATCTTGATATTGTTACACTGTCACTGAACAGATTTCCTTATATGGGATAAAGATGTTAACTAATTATTAATGAGTTTAGCAATATTTTATGTAATACATTTTTTAATTATGAGAACATTTTACAGCCCAGTACATAACTGTTGTAATGATGAATTAAGTGAACAGCTTTATTTCTGTATTAATACTTGCAAAGTTATGCTATGAAAATTGCTGCTCATGGGCATCCTTAATACATAGACATATAATATTCAAAAGTTCAAACACAACTAATAACCTCTTTTTTTTTTTCTTTTCTTTTTTTTTTTTTTTACACTTTATTGGTGGACATAACATGAAAGAGATTTACCACCCAGGGCAGACATAGCACTTAACTTTCTTGTTGTATCAGTGAAAAGGGCTGTAGCCAAGAGCACATGCCTTTCATCAAGAGGAAACATAAAACAGGCTGAACTGGTCCCTTGAAAACACACTCTTATAATGTGTACAATCTTATAAAATATATTTTCCAAAATAAGTATAGTGTATATACTTAATTTGGTAATGAACCATGTGCCACGTGAGCCGTATCTATTCCAGCAGCTGCTCAGGAGGAACTAATATCCCTGCATTGCACAAATACTGTTGTAACAACTTTACTAGCCAGGTTAATCAGTGACATTCACATTACCCCAGTTTATTCAGTGTTGCTTAGCAGGTATTTAATTTGTGTTACAACATTGTCTGAAGCTTGACTAAAGCTTGTTTTTCTGTGGACTAACATTGGTGTCACTGCTGCAGCATTACCGCAACTTGTCTGTTGCACTGCTTTTTGCTGACTGTACTTGGTGCTGCTGTGAGACATTGAAGCTGGCAGTAAGGTAGTAGCATGAACTTTAGGACTAGCTAACTTGGAGAGTTGACAGAATGCAACTCTGCTGGGATTTCCGTAGTATAACTTCCTTGTGCATTACTCATCAACTATAAAGTGCCAGGCCTCAAGTGCACTACGTAATCTATTTAAACATGAGTGGTAAAATAAAGGTATCATAGAGAGCAAATCAGTACAAACTTACAACACTATGTAACCCCCTACTTGCTTTATGTAGGAATTCTACAACATTCTCATTGTTACTCTGCAGGGATTATATCCTGTATTATTGGGGGGTATATATTTTTAATGCAAATTATTGATTAGTTAAAACATCCCTAATCTGCATACTTCATGTAATGTTGTCAGCACTCTTCACAGCTATTTTTAGAAGTGGAAACCACAAAATACTTGCATGTTGCAAGAATTGCATAATCAACATTTGGTGTATAGACTGATGTATCATATGGACCCATGTCATACCTGATTTTTATATTGGTATTAGTCTTGTGAGAAGGGGAACTGAAAAGGGAAATGACCAAGCAGTGAAAACCACTGGTTTTCTAATAATATATGATACACCCCTTTTTATGATTTCTTGTAATGTATCTTTTCTATCTCTTGTCTTCTCTCACATGAAAACAGTTTGTGTTACCTCTGCGGTAGGGCTGCACTGGGCTATGGTTTAAAGCTTTAATTGGTTAAATTGCATACATATGTTGATAGCTGTTTTGTGGAACTGTGTGTTTGTGTGTATATGGTTGTGCACATCTGTGTGCGGGCTCAGATGCTAAGAAGTGATACCTTGTGAACACCGGAAGAACAGTTCCCTCAGGGTAGTGCCTCTTTCAATTATTGCAGTTTCCATTCCAGATGAAGAGTCAATATGCATACACACATTCACTCTTAAACATGCACATTGAGTCACACAAGCTTAGCATGAAGTTTGTAAAGAGATAAAGAGATGCTTAGTATTAGGGCTAGTTGCCAGTAAGCAGGAGCCATAATTACCTAGTGTTACCTGTTGAAATTAACATGTTGTTGTTTTGCGTTCAGTTTTTTTATAGTCAAGGACAAGAGATAAATACATAAATAGAATCAGCAATTTTCTAGACAAAATACGCAGTCGTAGTTGTTTTTGCACATTGTAGCTTAAGCAGGTTTTGTTAACTAGCATGGCTGCACGATTAATCTAATCGCAGTTGCAATTGCAGTGCGATTACATAACCGCAAACCGACTGTGATTTAATCACATAAATATGCTTATGTGTGAACGTGACCTGCTGTTTTTGTATGAAGTTTGGTTGTTATCTGCACCGCTGATAAAGAGATGATCAGACTCTGTTTAACCTGTGGTGCATGTGGTCACATGACTTTCTGGTGTCTGGTGCTGCCAATTTAGCTCCCTCGTTTCTACATTTAGTGACTATTTTCAAAAAACAACCAGCAACATAGTGACTAGCCATTCATTAACTGCTCTACGTGAGATGAGTCACTAAACATTGTCAGTGAGTGTTGTCTCCTGTGCTGTGATTCCTTCACTGCCTGTGTTTAGTGTGAGGGAGGGAGCAGCCACCATAATGAAGCATGAATGAGCCAAAACTACCAACACTTTACCCCCATTGTTTGTCCTCTAAACTTCTCCTTTGATTTTATTAACCTTATGTTAAATTTAACACAACTATTTAGGTTTAATCTTGTTTTCTCAAAACGTACAGAGTTTAGCAGCATGAGTTTATTCGAATGTATGGATTTTGCCAGACATCAGAGTATTTTACTTGAAACAAAGCCAATCTTATTCTATCGTTTTATTATGTTGCAATCACAGTGTGGTCCACAATAATCGCCACATAATGACAATCCCAAATCATGCAGCCCTGTTAACTAGTTATCACAACATTATCTCTATCAATATCATGTGATATACAGTGACTGGCCACTTTATTAGGTACTAGTGTAATCCAACACAGCAGGCCTATTATTTTTGCCTCCTTATTTACATCATTGATGGGGTTAAAAAAATTAAAGACACATCTTTATATAACATACTTTAGTTCAATAACAATACAATGCACTCTAGTATGAGTAGACATACGGCAGAATTATCACTTGTCTGACAGTTTCAACTTAAACAGTGGGAAATTATAACCTTGTCAAAGAAGAATTAATGGCAGAACTGATGTATTTGATTGCATTACATTGTACAGGTGTACCTAATAAAGTGGCCAGTGAGTGTATATGCTAGCACATGGCATATATATTACACTTCATGCTAGAGTGTATTTTTATATATTCTGTGGTTAAATGTGTTACCAGGAACAAAATGTTTTTAGGAACTTGACTATTTGGTAACTGTATTCAAAGGGTTCTTTAGTCTGTTGAGTAGAAACAATGTAGAGGTGTAGATCTTCAGTGGTTTCATTTTTTAGCCATTTTAGGTGTTCTGAGCAGCACTTACTGAAATCACCAATTGGACCCTTTCTGTCCAGTCTGACAGGTTTAATTGTCGCATTATGAATGAGTGTTGTCTGCCACAAATCCTTCATGGTCAGCTGTTTGGCTGCCTGGCTGTTTGTTGCATTTGTTCCTAAGCCGTATTCACTGCACTGTGGTCAAGGTTATGGTTTGTTTAGCTTAGGCTAGTCAAAATACAACTGTTACATGGCAGAAGTACATTTAGTCCATTTGTAGTGAAGGTATGCATGGGGCAGCAATGTTTATGTATAATACCTGAGACTGACACAACTCCCTATGTGGTTTTGGGTTGCTATTTTTTTAGTATAATGACTAGTCTAATAATTACCCCTACCCAAGTTAGACTGAGGCTACTCATTCTTTTTGTAGTTTTCATATCTTGGCATTGGCTGTTGTGGTTGGTATTGCGTATCCCCTAAAAAATTGCTATTAAATATTTGAATTAGTCGTAGAGCAGGGGGAGAGGAAAGGGGAGAGGAAAAGAGAGAGAGAGAGAGAGGGACACAGCTGATACACAGCAGGAACTGTCTGAATAAAAGAAATCCGCAGTGGAAAGAGAGTTATTTAGATTTCTATGAGGCTCTATTTTGTTAGTTTTATTTTCAGTCGGAATTTAGACATTTGATTTAAAAACGAAGCCGCATCGGACCTAATCATTTCTTCGTCATTCAGCGCTCTGCAGCCTTTAGTAACGTACGTCTGCTGTATAACAGAAATGGTGAAAATGTCCATATATTGAAGCAGTTACATCTAAGGCTGAAACACTGCTCTCGTTCTCACTGTAGTCATAGTTTGATTAAAAAAAGAAGCAGTAACATTCCAGAATAATAATAATGCCATAATCTCCCTCATTCAGCTATCTACTAAGTTACAGTTGCATGCTACAAAAATGTGTCGTCAAACATGACTGCGTTGCTAGATCATTAATATCTCTAAATGACACTTTTCTAGACCTATACTTATTTTCTATATTATACACTTCTTTTATGTCATTCCACACAGACATTGTGTCACATTGTGCCTCCTGCTCTACCCAGGGACTCTCCCTAACAGAAATCAAACTGATCATTTCCTTATGTGAGAATTTAACAGGTTTCAAACGGTGGGTGCAGCATGTGTGAAAATGCAACTCAGTGCAGTGTCCGGACCTGGTAATCCAGAGTGCTTTTGTGAAAACACCTCTTGTCTGGCTGTGGTTTCTTGCTCCCTCTTTAAGCAGGCCCACCCTGGTCCTCATCTGGCTGTGCTCTGCAGTGGCAGGTCTTTCATCCCTCCATCCTTCCATCCCTCCATCCCAGTGATTTATAATTCATCTGGGATCCTTCTTCCCTCCAGCCCTCTGCACCAGGACAGCATTAACATTCTGTTTGGTCCCTAGCTACTCTGTACCCACGTGTGCATCTGAATAGTGATTCGTAGGTCTCACCAGCGAGGCTCTATTTGGGGTGGTTGTTATTGTAGCTGTGTTCAGTCTGTTCTGGCTTTGCCTGCGTTCCACTGTCTTTGTAGCAATCAGGTTGCTTGGCTAGCTATCTGCATGCTGCTGGTCTCTGCTGTTGGTTCTCTTTCCCGTCTGTCGTCATATACACCACGTCACCTACCTGTCCCACTTTCTGGTCCTTGTGTAAAAACAGTGCAGCAGAATATTTGGGAGAGCAGTCTTGATGATTTGGCCATTCTGTCTCAGAGGGATCTTTGCCAGGACTTAGTTTCTTAACATGTGGTGCTTATTCCCACCAGGCATTCTGAAACACAAATACCTGAGTGTAATACATATTGTTAGTGATCATGTGTCTAATGCTCATCCTGGAGGACCTATGTCTTTTAAAACTAAGGATTTTGCTGTTTGCTGTACTTCACCGTTCTCTACCAGTGTGAAAAGGTTTGTTTGTGGATGGAGAGACAGAAAGACCAAAAATGATAATGATCTGGCTGAAAGATCCCCCCCCCCTTTTTTTTTTTACCCCAAATCCTTTGATCTTTCTTCCTAATTGTGAAATGTTGAGTACAACTAGAACAGAAGTAGCCAGTCTATCAAATGTTTGTGCCAAATATGCGCAGTATAAATACACAGACAGATCTAATCTTGATTAAACTGTGTATGAACGTATGAACAGCCTACTTATTTTGTCACAACTAAGAGTTGAACTTCTTTGTACATTAACATGATACAAACTAAACTTTAAATGGGAGATCTCACCTGTTGAAATTGTTGTGACATCAGGTAATGGTTTTATCGGAGATTTGGATCAGTCCACCAATAGTTCAGCAGTGTTACGGAGTGAAGCATCTTACCTCATAAACAATCTTGGTTTAGCAGACACCAGTGTTGCGTTTTCCCACCAACTTGCAGAGAGCACACAGACAACATAGTTTTATTTTGACCTTGCAACAGTTTAAGCCTTGGAATTAATGTTAGTTTGCAACAGCTAATCTGCCCTTCTGTTTGATATTTTAACCACAAAATATTGGCTAAAAATAGTAAGCTTCTACTAGAGTGATTTTTCCAAACTAAACCTCTCCAGCATGAGTAGTAGAACTCAAGAATCTCTTGCACTAGTGTGCCAAAATAATTATGTTATTCATCAGAATCCTGATGTTTGCAGTAATAACAGAGGATGAATGACACAACTGATAAGTGTCAATATGCCCACTCAAAGATGACCCTGTTTGCATTCCTACGTTTGTTGATGTAGCACAGATCCATGCTCCTTCAATTGATCCTATGTTTGTAAACATGGATAGAACATTAAATGGCACAATCTGTATAATTCGCCTGAAATAAGAGATTGTCAACACTGTAATTGATCAACCGTTTCTATTTAAATCACCACCAGTCATGAATTTGGATTTTTGAATTTTTTGTTTATGGTTTATTATAAATGTTTAGAGTTAATGTCTCATCTGATAGAACTGTAAATAAAGTAAATTAAGAACAGGTTATCAGTTTATGTTGTGGTGTAGAAGTTATTATGATAGTTACTGTTCTGATTGGAGCTGGCTCTTCACTTGGACACTGCATGTAAAACTATGTGGAAAAAATCAATTTGGACAAATCCATCTACTGTAATAAGACATTGTTATATAACATTGTGGCAAGGCATTTAATGAGTCAAATACTGAAATTAGTAGAAAGCAGAAGAAACAAAAATAAACGAAAGAGGAACATGAAAGAAGGGTAGGTTCAGATTGTAATGAAGGTGGCTCTAGTAGGTTTGTGCACAACACATGCTTTGTCTTCACCAAAAGCTTGTCAGCCGCATTTTTGAGACACGTATAACACGTAGCTGATACACTTCTATTTTAGTTATTCATGCTGTCTACACAAGCCATGTGTTTGGTTGCATTTCACATGACACTTAAACACAACCCAAAACATATTTTTAGGCTTCAAATCTATTTACTGGTGTTTACACGTGTAACCACAGTGATTGTGTATGCGTCTCTAGTGCTTCCAAAATGTGGGTGATCTACACTTTGTATTAGGCCCAATCGCCTCCTGTGTAAACACACACAGTACCAAAGCAGCTGCTATTGCTCTGCTAACATGGTTGCGCTGTGCTCACTGTGTCATAGATGTGTTGTCATTGATGATGTTGGACAAATTAGAGGTCTTCATGCAGAACATTAGTATTAATTTTCTCAAAGCCTGATCATTACCTGTAAACAGTTCTCCTGTAACCATAAAGTAAGAACAAGAACAAGTAATACCTGTAGTTGTGTGCAGCAAAAAGGAATAAAATAGCTCTTCAAAACAGTTATGTATTTGTCCTTTTAGACGAAACTGGCATGACTGTATGCAAAACATTAATCAGAATTGCATCACATCATACAAACAGGTTCAGAAGCTGAATTCATTTTAGGGGGTTGTAGTTTTACATCTGTGTGTTGGTGAGACAAATAAGATGCTCATCTGTGGAAAGGTCATGTTTACCCTCTGTCCTGGTTCCATGCCTCTCTCTCACTTGGTTCATTATCCCTCTGCTCTGCATTTATTTTTACTTCCTCACGTAGTCCTTAATTAATGTAGATCCAGTCACTGTGCCTCCTATTGTACTACCACACACACAGGAACACATACACACTCATTTATGTTCTCTCTAAGATGCACACACAAATTAAATTTTTTCTTGTAGGGGTATAATAACCTGGAACACACACAGATAGAGTGGACTCTCTGTTCAGTGAACGTTTCACACACACGCAAACATATATATTATTGGTACCCTCAGTACTGAAGTATCAGTTCTTATGGCATCTCTTACATGCAAGTGTATCGCCAGGTGTGAGGGTTTTTTGCATCATTATACTTAGCATAGCAGATGCTTTGGCACTGGCCATTTTTTAATTACATTTTATTAACCTGCAATGTTAAGGTTGTCTGTTCCTGTGTGTTGTAACTACAAGTGAAGTACGAACACTGGGCAAATGATTAACATATCTAGATGCCCACTTGTTTTAGTTTTTTTGGTGAATGCTTACTAAACGAAGTCAAGCTTGACACCTTTCCTCAGTGACAGTAAGCACATCCAGTACTGTACAAATGCACAGGTCTGCAATGACTAAGCAGTTTTTCTGGAAACTTACTCTTGCCTCTTAGCTTGGTCGTGATGTGATGGCAAAATTAAGTTATATTCATCAGTAATGAATATTGAAATTATTTGTTTTGAGTTTTGTGTAGGTCAGAAATAAAAGAGCATAGAAGTATGGTTGAAATGTTCTGTTTACAGTAAGCTTGTCAACCAAATGTTCTGCAGCTCACTTATTAATATGTTGGGTGTACTTTTAGCCAATAAATCTATTTGGTTCTGTAATTATTTTTAAAGGCAAAAAATAGGTTGCATGAATTTGTAAAAAAGGTCTGCATGGCGAAATATTTAGCAATAATGCTGGCTTATTAAAACTGGTTTCTGTAAAGAACTGTTTGTGTCTTGGGATCTAAATTCAGTGAGCTGCACAGTGTGGGCGTTGCTGAAGGGTAAGGCTGGAAGTGGCTAGCATCTAGCTGCACACACACAACAGACTAAGCTTTTGCCAAACATTTCTTCAAATAATCCCTGAAAGAATATAATCTGTTAAGTAGGCCACCTTCGAGATATAATTTAGTGCGCTTTGTGCTTTGCTCTGTGTGATCATGATCCTCATCTGCCTAACTGTGTTTCCTGGGAAGATGGATCTACCAAACCAGCAGTTGTTCTTTCCATCAGTACTGCTTGACAGCCACTCATCCAGGGGGGGTTGGGCATATGAAAATAAGGCCAGGCTATCCAGACAAGTGGAGCAGATAACGTGGTTTCAGCTTATGTTTGAAGTGCCATTTTGGTTTATTGTTGTGTGTTGCCGTGATGTGTTCTACAAATCTGCTACACACTGTGTTCTCTGCAAAGTGTTTTACTGCACAACCTCTTGCTGTTTTACAGTGTACAAACATTCATTCAAAGTAACTACATACTGTGCTCCAGTATGTGATAGCTGTGTTAGAAATGATTTTGGTCAGGACATAGGACATTGTGAATTAGTCTTTGGTCAGACAGTGGTCTAAAGGTCAAAGTGATTGAATCCTCATTTCTCAGGATTGATATGCAGAGGCACTCTTCATCAATCGGTTTCCTCTTTCTGTTCACAGCTCTTTCACTAGCTTCTCTGATAGGCCTGCATCTGCTTCATCCTTGAGTTGCTAGGCAACAAGGTGTGTGTGCGTGCGTGTGTGTGTGCGTGCGCATTCACACATTGCTCTGACAATGTCAGGCTTTTGCCTGTGAGGGAGGAGAGAGAGAGAGATAGATATTGAGAATAGAGAGAAAGGCAGATGAGAGAGAAGTACTCAGAGAGAAGAGGGGGAAGAAATGAGAATGAGTCAGAGCACTGAAGCAGAGAGAGAGAGGAGAGAGCCAGAAAGCACTAGATTGTCTCTGGCCTTTCCTGCAGCCTAGCTGCATATATACAGCCCTGCCACTATCTTAGCGAGGTCACTGGCAAAGACAGCATGATTTACCAGACTGGCAGGCAGGCAGGCAGCAAGCACAGAGCTGTTATTGGATGGAACAGAGAGGTGTAAGGGAGAGTGAACGTGCTCAGAATAGAAAATCAGACCAAGTGATTGGATTCCTCTCCGCATCTCGCGTTTCTCTCGCTCTCTGGCTTTGTCTACTCCTAAAGCATTATAGATAATAGGACCACTCCCACCCACTCACATATTCTGTCATTTCCAAATGCCCTTGTGTATCACCCACTGCTCATATTGACATTTAAGCGTGAAGCCCTTTATTAAGTCAGGAAAAACAAAAGATTGAAATCTAAAACTGTTCTTTTTGACAAAAAAGTTTTTGCTACAACATACATACTAGCTGTAGAAGAATAGTATATTCAGTCCATAGGCTAGCATGCCAATACATATTCCAAAAACAAACTTATGTAAAAGTTTATTCTGGCAAGTACAAATAATCATTGCTCTTTGATACAACGTAATGCCCAAAGAAATTCTGCTCCTTTCTTAGCTGTTTTTCTAAAGACACGGTGCTGTTCAGTCCTTGTGTATGTATTAGCGTGTGCGCGCGCGCGTGTGTGTGTGTATGTATGTATTAGCGTGTGTGTGTGTGTGTGTGTCTCTTCTTTCTCTACTCAGGTTTATAATGAAGTGAATGGGCCCAGGTCAGGGACTGAGCAGCCAAGCTGGGCTCTGGTTGCCAGGATACAGCAGCCGAGCCCAGCCGGCTTTATTTGCACACCAAACAGGCTAGCTAGCTGCTGCTGCTGTCCTTCTGTAGACCCCTTTCCTGCATGCCATGCAAATAGACTGCCATTAGACTGAGATGCAGGATACCCACATACACAGAATGTTCATACAAAATAAAAAAAAAGTAGTATAATTTCAAAAGCTAGATATATATTACATAGCCTTTTCACACACACAGGTTTGTTAATTAATTTGCTAATTACCTAACAATTAATTGTGGTGTTGGTCCCTTGATTGCTTGTGTGCTGGTCTATAAGGTTGTGCAAAACACTAGCATGCAAAGCTGTATTTTTCACCACCTTCCCTAATTCTTTAACTTAAGAATCAAAGCACAAGTTGTCATTGTCTTGTGGGTTCTACACTTATGTAACCTTCAGTTTAAGGGACTTAAAAAACCTTGAAAGAACAAATGCTGATACAAATACTTAAGTTTGTGTTTTTAGTGGTTAGCATTAGCTCTCAGTTTATGTAATGGGAGTTTTCCATTCCAAGTATCTTTGTAGTAACAGATTATAGTTGTCTTTCAACACTTACAGTATATATTTAGTGGAGAGACAGGTGGAATATTTCTCAACATGTTTCCTAGTAGCTGTCATTGTTGGATATTAATATATTTATATATTAGGGTCTTTTAGTTAGTTGGTGCAGTATCAAGGAAACTACTGAGAAATGTTGCCTCACAAAAGTGTAAACTCAACTTGTATTTTGTGACTCATAAGCATCTCTGGTACGAAGGCATTTGACCTATATAACAATTGCTTCTCCATTTGTTACAATGTGTAAGTCAATACGTATCTGTTAACCAACACAAATATATCATTTGATGGACTGCCATGGAGTTTGCTGCTGATTTGTATCCGATTGTGCAATAGGCAGTGGGGTTTGTGCAGACAGTTACACAGACAGAGAGTAACATGCCCATCCCTGTATGCAGCTGCTCTGTTGTTCAGCTGTCACTGTGGAAAATTCGAGGTGTGTGTTTGTGTTCTTGCGTGTGTACAGTGAGAGTCCTGATTTAGGAGTGGCATGGGGTTGGAGCAAACAACTGCTTTTCATCTGCACACCTGCACCTCATCTCGACTGTGTGTGTGTGTGTGTGTGTGTTTGCATCCTTCTTTTCTCACTGATATATTT
>OMLM01004356.1:59121-176296 GCA_900302695.1 Helostoma temminkii | reverse complement strand
TAGAGCTTATTTTAATGTGAGGTCTCACAGGATGATTCATGTACTGTCAATAAAAATGTCAGCATAAAAACTGTCTGTCTGTTTTAAAAAGCTGCTGAGAGAAAGGTAATTCTTAAGTATCTATGTCTTCAGTATTCAGGAGGAGAGGGACTTAAAACCAAAAAAAAGGTGAGCAACATATTCATATTTCCTGAATATACTTGACTAAGAACTGGTCACAAACAAGTGTTTATATGCTGCTTTTGTTGGAGTTTGGCTAAACGGAAGAAATTAACAGTTTGTATCACGATTCTAAATGATGCAATGCTTGGGGAGCCAACAGCTTTTCTGATATATTTAAATGGATTTTATAAATTAAATAAATTAAAAACTCAAATTTGTTTTTTCCAGCATACAAAAAGCTTCATGCACTGAAATAGTGCAATTATAAAATAAGTTAAATCAAGTTAAAAATCAACTTGTTTGGTTACATTATCTCTACCAGTTATTAATTATCCCCTAGCTAGTATAAACAGACAATATTACTAAGATAGTAAAACACAAACATATAAAGTTATGATGGAAAAAGTAAGTGGATCTCTATGCTTCTGATGTCACTAAATGCAAACTGGAGTCCAGTCAATGAAACAAGTCCAAATCCATGGCAGGACACGTCATCTGTGGTGTTCACCCAAAATTTGCACAAGACCACCTTGACACTCCACAACACTACTAAAATGTCATGTGGAAGACATAAACGAAGAATGAAGGAAAAGATGCAGAATTGTATGTGAAGAAGGAAGGTACTGCTAAAATAGAATAATATACCAACATGAAAACATCATCCTGACAGCGGAGGGAACATCATGATTTGTGGCTGCTGTGCTGCCACTGTTCCTGGACAATTTGCCATAGTGGAGAAGAAAATGAATTCTCAAGTTTGTCATGGTGTCCAACAGGATAATGTCTGCAAGCTGAAGCACAGACTGTATGATACAGTAGAACAATGTCCATAAACATCAAATTAATCTATTACTTTGTGGCTTTAGAGACACAAGCAAAGAGGGCAGTTTACACCAGGCGTCCTGAGAAAATGGCTGAGCCGAAGGAATACACTTAGCTGACTGTACACGTCCAGTAACTGAGCCTATAGTAGTTAGATTAGATTACCTAATCTAGATGAGATTGTCTAATCTAACAACTGTATTTACAGCAAAACACTGCCGATACAACCTATTGTAGCATTTACAGTATTTGAGATGCACATAAAATAACGCAAATGTTTGTTTTCATTTTTAATGTTTCATTGTTGTACAATGAATGTATCAAATGTTGTTTTCTGTGGGTTCTGCCTTTATGTTATGGTATATCTGTAAATGATGAATGTGCAGGATTATCTATCCACCCTGCCTATGCTAACATCTGTAGATTAGTAAGTTGTTGCAGTAAGTAACTAAGTAACTAAGTACATTTACTCAGATACTGTATTTACATAAAATTTTGAGGTACTTGTACTTACAAGTACTGGAGTATTTTATGTTACTTTTATTTTTATTCCACAACAAATCAGGGGGAAATATTGTGTTTTTACTCCACTACATCTATTTTAACAGCATTAGTTACTCGTTATTTTTGCAGTTTTAGATTTGTATAAAAATGAATTTAATAAAATGCTGATGTATCATTTATGGAATCACCCCTGTCACTACATAAAGTGGTTAAAATCAGGCTCACCTTTACCAACTGTTTTTAAATTTATATTATCACCAGCATCAAATTCAATATTGTTTAAAATACACTGTTTTCTTAGTAGATAACTTTTTTTAAATTTATATAAATTAGGAATTGCAAGGTGCCTTTTAATAATCATTTCAAAACAGTTCTCCGTCTGTACTGTACTCTGTATAAATAAAATTAAAGGCTACTACACTTGTAATGCATTACCATTGTCTTCAGCATCCTTAAGATACATCTGGGTCCAAGTTGCAAGTCAGCTTGAATGACCCACCCACATATTGTATTGGTTAATGCCTAATGAGGTACATGCCAGGTCACACTGACATAAAAGGTGTTACGACAACCCTAGAGTACAAAGTATAGTGCTTGTGTTTATTTTTTTAAACCCCAGTGTCCAATTTCTGTGCTTAATAAGTGTTTCAGTTCAAGTACATTAAGATGATTAAGCTCATCAGTAACATGGAGGAATAGTCAGAGATGTATACCCAAGAGTGAAAAGAACATTAACTGTGACTGAAACTAAATAATCATGGTTTGTTAAAATTATTTAACAAACCATCCCACATGATGATAATGTCTTTGATATAAGGAGAAGACTCTAAACTACATAAATAAAATGTCCTTCGTTGACTGGATACCTATACTGCACAAAAGTCTTACTCCATGTCAGAATTACTGTGACTCTAGATTAGCACAATGAACAAACCATCCATCATCCTAAGCACTTCTTTTCCCAAGAGAAGAAGAAGTGCTGGAGCCAATCCTCAGCTGTCATTGGGTGAGAGGCAGGGCACACCTTGGACAGGTCGGCATCTCTGAAGACAGACAGCCATTCTCACCTATGGGCATTTGGAGTCACCAGTTAACATAACTGCATGTCGTTGGACAGTGGGATGCAGCTGGAGTACTGGAGAGAACCCATGCGGATATGGAGAGAACATGCAAAGTCCACACAGAAAGAAACCAGCCCAACCCATGGGATCCAACCAGGGTCATTCTTGCTGTGAGGCGACACCATACATGTTTGTATATTAACCATCCAGTTTTAGGGGCTTTGTCAACTCATGATGAGTTTAAATTTATACAAAGGCTAACATTATTAAATGGAAAAACATGCATTGACCTTTGCATTACCCCACATACAGCTCTGCTCTTTAGTTAACTGGTTTGGCTAATTGGCACCAGTTTGCAGAGTTGTGCAAGTTAACAGTTCACAACAGCTAGCTCAGACTGAGATGAACCCTGACTCCAAAAAGTTAGGACACTGTGTAAAATCAACATAAAACATAATGCAATTATTTGTAAATCTCATAAAGGTCATTCTGAAACTCATGGCAGCAGCATGTGTCAAAAAAGTTGGGACAGGGCTGTGTTTACGTCAATGCAGCATCCCCTCTTTTTTTAACAATAGTCTGTAAACATCTGGGAACTGAGGAGACCAGTTTCTGGAGAAAGAAATGTTGTCCCATTATTGTCTGATAGGATTCTAACTGCTTAACAATCCTTCTTTATCTTATTTAGCCTTTTAGATGTTTTCAATAGGTGAAAAGCAGACAGGACAGTTCAGCACCTGGACTCCTCTACTATGAAACCATGCTGTTGTCCTAGATGAAGTGTGTGGTTTAGCACTGCCCTTCTAAACATGTCATCTGGAATGAAGCATATGCTGCTCTAAAACCTGGATATTTCTGTTAGCATTGATGGAGCCTTTCTAGATGGGTAAACCTTCCATTCCTTAGGCACTAATGTTCCTCATGCTCTTTTTAACCAATCATGTTACTGACCTGTTGTCAAATGTTCTTCCAGCTCTTCCCTGTTACAACCATTTACCTTTCCAGCCTTTTGTTCCCTTTGTTGCTGCCATCAATTTCAAAATTACCCTATTTTTTCTCAAATGAAAAAGATTCAGATGTAATAAGAAATATTATGTAATATATGAGCACATTAAATATAAAGATGGTCTTCCTTGGTGATGGTCGTTCCTCCACAACAGGCTGGCTCCAGCAGATATAGTACTGAGACAAAGTGGTTCACTGCTATAGAGCTGCCATGTGTTACACTTTTAATGCAAAAAGTTCATGGATACTATACCAAAACAAACAATATGCAGGTTTTATCATATTCAGTCTGATCGTCAAGCTGTAAGAAATTGACAAATATAAAATGTCAATTGATAAATTTCATGCATCAGTTCAGCCTTGATTAAAAAAAATTAACAATGTAGCAAGATAAGATTGATGGCTGCAAAATAGAATGAGAGTAATCAGAGAGAACATCATAGCACTTCACATGGCTCTAGGATGCTAACTTGTTTTTTGTTTTGTTTTTTTTCTGTTTTTGTGCCTTAATTTGCTCAAATACTGCACCACCAGTCCCATGCATACTATTGTAATATTTAGTTAACTTTTACTTTCCCACTTATTGTTTAACTGGGATTCATTTTAACACAACAGTTAAGTGCTGTTTTATTTTAAAAAATCACATCATTTGTAATAGGGAATTTGTAACAAATTGTAGAAAAGCATTTTCCTTGATTTGAGCTGCTGACATTTCTTTACATTTTCATATACATTTATATGAAATTACACAGTCTTTACTGAATCTTATTATTAAATTAAGAAAACATAAAACTACATGTAGCAAAATTAGACTTGCTTCATTTTCTTCAATTAGTTACATTCAAAGAAACAATGTAAATTGTTAGGTTAGTTAGGTTGTTAGATTTTAGTTTTTTGTATTTTTTTTATGTTTGGAGGGAGAAAATAAAAACATAGTATATAGTCACAATAAGGCATTTGGCATTTCTGTGAGCGATTAAATAATTCAGACAGTTTAAAGATTGGTGCTTTTCATATTATTTCACATTTAAAAGATCTTCGTGAAGAGCTTTATACAGGGTTATATACATATTAAAGGAACATTTCAAACCTAAATGACTTTCCCAACAGGAGGTCGATGAGAGGATTGAGTGCTATCTCATGTCTTTCCATTAACTGTGAAGCTGTAGCCAGGAAACAGTTTGCTCATGTGACTCCAGGAAGTCAGATCTTGCTGCCAAGAATTAGCCTGGATTTATTTACCTCTGGACAGAGCCAGAGTAACTAATGCTTTCTAAGCCAGTCGTTTCCTGGCTCTACCTTTATATGTAGAGACACAAGCATGGTATCAGGTCATTAGGCACTGGCAAGAAATCAAATAAGTGTATTTCCCAAACATTTCTAATTACTTGCATGCTTAAATGTCAAAGGCTGTAATATAGAAACAAACCACTCGAAATTCTATTGTGTGCATGTTTTTATTTATCTTTATTGAACATGAAGATGCCAAAATGGACAGTGTCTCCAAATGATGTTGAAACCCAGATTTAACCTGTGGCCCTATTTGAGAAAGTGTTAGGCCTTACACAAACTGCAAAACCCCAGACACATGCAACAACTGTGAGAATAAGTGATGAAAAACTGACTTGTGTCATTAGTGTTCCCTTTGTACACTTTTCCACATGACCCTGACAATGGCAATCAGGAGAAAGCAAGGTTACACCAAGTGAATTCATGAGGGTTGCCATACAGCAGTGTGACTTGTTGCACAACCAAAAGCAGTTTATTCATCTTTCATTAACAGGCCAGTCGACAGCAAGTTGAGGTGTTCAGAGCCAATCAAAAACCACAGTTATCTGCACCTGCAGCAAGTGAGCTCTAGTAATAAATATGCATTTAAATCCCCTCCATCCTCCAGTTTAGACAAAGTTGAGGTGCACGTCCTCATCCACTCCGTAGTTGCCTTTGTGCTCATCAAACAGATTGCTGAGTTCATCCATGTACAGCTGGTGGAGGGCATCAAGTTCCTCAGCTGTCGGCTTCTCGTTCTTCTTCACCTTAATTGGTCGTCCAACTGCAGAGAGGTAAAAATGTTACAGGGGAACACGCAGAGTCAGTGGACTTTATGATTTGCAATATGATTTTATTGGAGGTTTGTTAATCTAACAAGGGTGGCATACACTGGGGCTGAATGCGTGTGGGTAGGTGACCGTCGCTAAGCGTGGTTGCAGCACACTAGGCTACATCTCTGCCTCTCTCTGCTGGGCTACTCTTTGCCTTACTGATGTCTAGTGACATTAGATGCTTCTGACACAATCAATAGCTAGTTGGGAAATAGGTGAGCAGAGGTGCAGTGATACTTACTACTCGCTCATGCTTTTCCCAGTGAGATAATGTCTAAAGCATCATTGTTTTCATAAAAGTATAAATGTGTATAAACAAAAGATTGGTGGTGATTCTGTGATTTACTCACCTACAGTATTGATGGGTTTTCTGTAGGGCATGAGACCAAAGGAGTACTGGAAAATGCCCCGTGCATGGAAAAGAGGCAGGGAGACCCCCATGATCCCTTGCAGCCGTTCCTGTATCAATCGAAGCCACGTTCCTCTTTGGTTTTCAACTTGATCATAGACGTCGTTCTCTCCAAAAGAGAAGACTGGCACCAGATGAGCTCTAAAAAAAATTTTATTGACAAGGTTGTTTAGCAGGTCATGGTCCACTATTTGACATCCTTGAGTTTTACTACATAAGCTTCTACTTCTAAAATGATCACATTACTCATAGCGTACTTTCCTAGGAAATTTCATGTGAGAGATTACAATAAGCCTGTGTTTGAAAAGGCCACAAGAAACCAAAAATCAATAGAATGACATAATGTTTTTTATTAAACCATGAGATGTGGGAGAACTTGCTGTATTTGAAAAAATGTTTTTCATTCCCCTGAGGCTGTTTGCTCTCACCCATGCTCGATGGCTAGCTTAATGAAGCCTTTCTTCTTGGCCAAGAGCACATTGAAAGTCCCAGGATGGGCATCAAGGGCCTCAGGGGCCCCACCAACAGCTATTACAACAGCATTGCCGCCACCCTTTCGGTTCAGGAGATAGCTAGCACTGTCTTTGTCCGAAGGAATCAGACCTGCATTGTTACAACAGAGAGTTAGAAGTACCAAAAGTCAAAGACTGTATTAGTGTCTGCAGCAAAATCTAATCTGTGTCTGTCCAGTATCATTTCTCCAGGCCAGACCTGCACACATGATGTAGTCTCTGAAGAACGGGGCTCTGAACCACAGGGGCAACATGAGCATGTAGCTTTTGAGACCAGGATACAGCTGTCTGAAGCCTGTGGCGTCGGTGCAGAAGCTGGTAAAGGCTCCGGCCACTAGCACACCGTGAGGATGAAAGCCTAGGACATAGTTCTGCCTGGGATCCAAGTCAGCTGTCTTCACTAGCTGAGGAAAGAAAATAATGATTGAAAAAAAGTAAAATTGAGAATATGGATCTTACTGTGGGGCAAATTATTACAGCTGTATAGGCCTATTAACGGGTTAATCATGTGGAATATTTTATTTCAGGTCATCTAATTCTTCCTGAGGAGCAGAGTGTGTTGCACTGTGGTGGCTTCAGCACAAGCATGTGGCTCCATATCCCATATCAACACTGAAGCCTTTCACATCCTTAGTCTGTGCTGTGTGCACACTGTCCGGAAAAGAATGAAGCCAACTTAATACCTTCAAGGGTTAAAAGTAACTAAGTATATTTACCCAAGTACTGTGGTTGAGTGTTCCATTATATATATGTATAGTGTATATTAATTTAAAAGTTAAAATGACACTTCACATAAGAGTTTACCTAAAAACAATACAAGACATAATTAGCGCAGCACACAGGGTTTTAAATTATACCTAGTATTACACTAAATATAATATAGTATTTTTACGGTGTTAAGTAAAGTATTTGAATTCTGCTTTCAGTACTTCGATCCTTGTTCTATTTTTGTGTTTTACTCACTTTTGTGTTCATTCATCTGTTTTTGAACAGAACATGAATATTTCATGTGTTCTTCAGTTCTTGGAAGTAGAGCCACTTCATCAGACATTAGATCAATACAGTCACTGCACTATATATAAACAATACAGTAAAACACACACCGCTATAGAGTCAATGCTTGCACAGTCATATGTGCATTATACCTTTGACCTGTCTGTGAGGTTCTGTTGTTCCTGTACCATGTATACTGTAGTGAAGCTCTGCATGTTTGAAAAATGCCATTACACTAGCGTCACCCAGGTAATTCTAGTGCATTGCACAGTTTCCCCCCACATTAGTGTGTTCATTTAGTAGTAGCAAGTATTGATTAGCCAGTCATTTGTTCACTCTCAGAGGTAACATGTAGAGGTATGATAACACCATACGGCTGCTCTTCAGATCTATCAAAAAGTCAAAATGAACTCTGCTGGTGTTGACATGCAAACATCCTGGAATAACACCATACTCCATTTGTCTTTACCTGGAACCACACACTCTGATGTTTACTCTTAACCCTGCAGAGATCTTTACATTAGCAATGATTCTTTAAACACAGAGTGGTGCCAGAAATATTTGTTCTCGATGATCAACTGTAAATGATAAGATGTTTCACCTGCGTTCACTGTATGCATGTCTGCACAGGCCTATAGCGGATAGGGAAGAGATAGTGAGAGTCATTAAAGGTCACTATCAAGAGTAAGGAGCCGCTTGCCCTGCTTTGTAGTTTGTTTTGCAGCGAGCAGTGCAAGGCATTGTGCCCTCTTGTTAAAACTAAACAAATGTTCTCCCCTCACTGTATCTGTGCGGGAATTAGTATTTCAAGGTCACAGTGCTCTTAGGACCACACTCACTCCCATTTTCTAGGAGCCGTGCTATCTTCTCCAGGACAAACAGACAGCTTCAAAGAGGGGATTTCACACACTGTGATTCTTTCATTCGGTCCATTGTTACTGTTTCTTTTAGCATTGTGTATTTTTTGTATTGTAATAAAAAATTACTTTATTGGGATTCCTGAGATTGTTAAAGTTTTTGGCTCTGGAATCTAAAAGTGACCAAACCATATCCTCCTATCAGTGATACAGCATGTTTATCTTCTTGATCATCAAATGCAGGATATGAAAATCAGACTAAACTGGTGTTTTAATAGTCATGATATCTGACTTTATATGACTCGTGTAGTTTGGGCACACACTGTTTGCATTATGGGTACCTGCTACTGGGGGCTCCCACACATCAATTGAGGGCAAGGCTGTTTACAAACAAAAGAAATGACCAATCACAAAGCTTCCCTGCAGGGTTGTCACCACTGCATAGTCTGTGTTCATGCTGTCCCTGCCAAAGACCTTGGTTTTAGTCAATAAAGTTTGGTGAACCTGAAGGTCCAAGCAGCAAGAAGTTACTTATTGGTGTGAAGCTGGATGCACATGGAGAATGTTTAAACAAACAAATGAACTAAATATTTTTGACCATTTTCATTTTTTCCTGAAGCAACTCAGGTGGTTACTGTATGAGCTGAGTGGACTATTAGCTGTGGCTTTTTGTTTCTGTCACCATGCTAATGATATTTTTTTAGTATTACTGACATGAATGTTGTGTCAGTCTATAATCAGCTTTAAAACAGCTGATGATTTGATTTGAACATATTGCTAATTTACTGAATTTTCATTCAGTCTATCTACATGCTGGTCTACCTAAAATCTCTAACTGCTTGAGCTGCATTTAATGCATTTGATTTTTGCATCATCATCCAATCTACATGCATTTCTGTTCTGTTAAAAAACATGTTTTGTCTGACTGCACAGATTAGAAACAGTGGGAAAAGACACACCAAGGAAACTAATTTGGTTCCCTGAAGGTCACTGCTTCTGTTGCTTCTCACAGTGAATCTTTGTGGCAGATTTAATGTGGCAAACAGTCAGATGATACTGGAAATGATTCAGTTTGAAATGGATACATGACACCGGGAATTTTAGATCTCTGACTCTCTGGAAACAACTTGCGCAGAGAGAAAGCAGAAACAATATTCTTCTGTCTGGTAAACGTTCATTCACATGACATCTCACGTGAGCATTTAACACAACCAACTGCTATTACACTCACCTTACAATGAAATGCAGACCCTAATGCTAGTGCATACAGAATATTAGCAACACAATATTGTTCTCTAATGCACAGAAAATCTTTATGCTGCTTACTTGTATAAAAATAAAAGTATATATAAGACCAGACTCTAATGACTTCACATAGTTGAGCTTTAAATAAGTCAATATGGATTACTGTGTCATGATTTGTGGCCATGAAGCCTAATCCATGTAAAGAGGCACATGACCTACTTATCTTAGAGACATGAATCGGTCTAATTATCTACAATTGTTAAGATTCTGCCCTGATGCTTATGCTTCCATTTAAAAATGTATTTAAAACTCATGCAGAATATATGATACATGCGGAAAGTAAAACACATGTGTGTTAAATACAGATAATGGCTTTTAAAACGCTGTTGAACTTATGTTGTCTTATCTGAATATAGTCCAAAGTATAAGTCTCGCCCACAAGGTAAGAAGAGTAATGTGGTGGGTGTTGTTGGATTCTGCTGTCTTTAAATTCTTCACATAAAATGGTGTCGAGCTGATTTACATGGCTACAAGAAATCCTACACCTGACATCAAACACCTTCAAACACTGAATTAGTCTTAAACCTGCAGACAAATTGAACATGTAATATTCACACATGGCCACAAGGGGGACACAAGAGGCTGCAAGAGTGAACTATGTTCAGACTGCAGGCAAATCAGATATTTTCTCAAATCAGATATTTATAGGCAGAGTGTCCACACTCTCAAATTAGATTTGTATGTCCACACATAACTTAGCTTATCCAGCCAACGTTGCATGGGTTGCTTTGGTAACGGCATGCACGTAGCCATGTAATCTCTCTAATAAATTTCAAAACCACCATAATCAATCAGGTACACTTTGAAGAAACATATGTATAATATCAATGTTTGTGTAATCAGCCTCCAGCAGACATTTCATGTGCACTTGATTTATATGGTTTCTTTTACAGCTGAAATCAGTGTATTTCCGTGTGGCTGAGAGTTCAGTCATGGCTCTAACAAACAGATTATCCATTCTTAGCTGGAGCAACATCCTCCTGTATCTCCCCTGCAACTGTGAGCGCTTCGGGTTGAAGCAGCATCTCCTGAGTAACACCCTAACCTGGTTGCCAGGTAACTCTAGAAAGTTATTCATCCAAGGAGTGGTCTGACTCACAAACCTGCTGTAAAACTGTCAGTCTTTATGCTAACCTAAGCTAACTATTGGCATCCTGTCCAGGGTGTACCCTGTCTCTTGACCACTGACAGCTGGGATAGGCTCCAGCACCCCCTTAAACGGAAAATAATAATGAATGGGTGGTTTGATGGAGATGTGGATCTGCATTTTAGAGTCAGTTCAGTCTTGACAGTGATATTGCTTTTAATAACAGTAGTTAAACACAATAGCTTACAACAGTTTGTAAGACAGAGTGGTGTCATCAGTCACTGGTCTATTTGCTGCTAAGAACAGAAGATAAGAACCACGGCTCATGTGTAGCAAGAAATGTAAGATTATATCAAAATGAACTGTCAGAGAAAAATGTTCTAATTCCTCCACCTGGAGAGTTAAATCTTAGCGCAGCCTACACTGACCTGGTGACAGTTTTTAGACTGTTTTATATTTTGTACATTTCAGTCTCTCACCTTGATGGGGAAGTAATCTCGCATGTATTTCCAAACTTTGAGGGCACACAGAAAAGACACCCTACGGCCTCCACGTGACGGTGTGTCGTAGTCAAAGAACCACCAGATGGCATACAACACGCTGATGAGCCAGAAGCGAGTGAACAGCAGGTAGAAGAACAGGAAGATACAAGTAGGGGCTGAGTGGGGAAGGAATTTGTGTAGTGAGAAGGAGTTTTCAAAGCAACAACACACTGTAAATTAGTTCATCATATAATCCTGATCAGCCATAACATATGCAATAAACAGCGTTTAGGAATCACAATTAGTCAGTGTGTAAATATGGGGCACCTGCTATATAACAAGTGCACTTGACCTGCTGGAGAATGTGCTGTTATGGTGTCAGTACAATCTGATATTTCACTATAACTGCTTTCATTTTAGCTCAGATACAGTTGGTGGCTTTTTATACACAGTCAAAAACAATGACTGGTAATGGCTTGGATGCCAGTGAAATGACAGGAATAAAGCAGATTTATTTTAAAATGTTGATGATGATATGGTTTAAGTAGATGCAACATAACAACAACAAATGCCAAACAAAATGCTCCTACAACACCCACATGTTATGAAAAAGTGCCACTTATATGTTCGCCATTTACATATTTTTCAGGATGATATTGTAAATACATTTTGAGTTTTTTGTCCAGTGTGGCTTGTCTCTAACTCAATGGACAATGTATCTCTAGTACATTTATTGTCACACGCTGTGATGCGTTGACTACAGAGGACACACCTTCCACCTACACAAATCAAATGTAACTTGAACACCCGCTGTTATTAATGAGACTTTGTGATACCAACTGCACAGAGAAGTAAAATTAGAAAACTAAATGCAGCTTATGAATGATTGTAGTCTTTTGACACTCCACTTTTGATTAAAATACAAATACATTATTCACTCGGACTTGATGGCAGGAAATGTAAATATACAATATATTAGGTCACCTGAGGGGGCAATGGTGGAGACTATATATTGCTCTACTGAGGTCACATCCTATGAGTTAATGTCACTTCTCTACTTGTCACATTTACTTAAACTTTACCTAAATGCAGACAGACCTACCATGTTCAAACACCTACTGTGAAGATCAGAATCTCATCCACTCACCCAGGCCAAGGAAGGAGAAAACCCACTGCAGCACAGCAGCTGTCTGCAGTCTTCTGTGGAAGGGCACATGCAAGGGGGCGAAATGAGCCTTCATGTTTTCCACGAGTGAAGAGAGACAATCCGAAGGCTTTGAAGCCAGTGGTGAACAAGAATAGCCAGTAAGGTGAGTCCAAAGTCTGCCAGAGTCACCTCTCTACCATCACCTCAACTGTGTCTTATCTCAGAAACTCAATATGGGGTTTGATTTGCTAGTCCATATCTACAGCATCAGACTTTTGACCCTGTGAACACCCAGCAGAGTGCGAGCCGCACAACACCTAGCACGAGTCAGTGGAAGAGATAGGCCTTTTTATGCTGCTTTTACTGCTGGTCTGTCAGCGGTTAGCATGTCTGTGTAATGTGCTAGCGTTCCACACTGTAAAGGCCACAGGCTCATTGAGCAATCACGTAACTGCATATCAGAAAGATAGTGATTTATTAGTGTATTAGTGCTTAAAGCGTTTCTTATCACATAATTCCTATATCAGTGTCCTATAACACAACTTAATACAATTATTTAGTTTTGGATGGTTGTTCAAGGTATAAAAGGAAAACAAAGATAATAGCAGACAGTGAATACATGCCTTGCACCACAACTCAACATACAGCACTGAGAGGAACACTCAAATCCTTAAGCTGGTTCTGCTTTCTTCATCTGTTTAATCTTACACTCATTGTCTTCAGTTACTCTGACATTTGACAGGTCCGCTGTGTGTGGCTGCCACTCCATTTCCTTTGATTACATCTTCATAAATTATTCATTTATTCCTTGATAATCTATGCTAATGACCTCTTTTAACACTTTGATCTCAAACGCCAATCAGTCACTTAATATTTTACCTGCATTCGCTGATATACAGCAAAAAAGTGAATGCACTTAAATAGAAAGAAGACATGATGTGTTAAAGCTTAAGAGCCATTACTGTTTGTATTGTACAGTTTGCATTGTAAAACTACAATGTGCTTGCCTTTCAGACGTCTGAGCAAACGTAGTCCAGTGTGAAGCAGGACCAGGGTTTTAATGAGCTGCCATTATTCATGTATTCTAATATTGGCTGGCACAGTCAGGGTAGTCTCTTTCTCACAAAGGGAATTTAGCATGAATCAGTAAGCTACATTTAACTATAATGTCTGTGGTGGGATGTTTTTTACATGGTGTAAAAACTGTTATATTCATAATTTACCTACATCAACACCAATAATAATACCAAATTAATAACAATGGTGTCAATATTACATCCCTGTCTTTTATTATTGTATTTCTTTGTCCTTTTGTGTGTCCAAAATGTGACAGTTTACATCATTTAAAACATTTCTCATTTATTACTACACATTTCCTTTTTTTTATTGAATGTAAACTAACTGGATAGGTACCACAACGCTGGGAGAGTAAAGACGAACCGTTTAGTAAAGTGTTTTTCAGCCTTGTTTACGGAAACCATCTTTTTTCTAATTTCAAAATAAATGCACCACACCCATTTCAGGTCAGCTACAGATGGGATACTATAGGTTGACTGAATTAACTACGGAGAAAAAAACACTTTTCGCCGTACTTTATTTTCTTTTGAACAGCTTTATCTAACAAAAAAACGTAATTATGTTTTTTTTAATGTATTATTTCTTTTGGTCAATTGATGGTCCGGAAATGGGATCATCTTCCCTGTGACTTGACTTTGTTTTCCTCCTCGGGCTCCAGTTTTGTGTCTCTGGGATGCTGAGCGGGCGGAGTCGTCTTTCCTTGCAGTGTCCTGCTGTGAGGTGATGTAGAAAGACGTAGGGACCGACGGAAAGCAGAGTAAACGTCAGTGCGGTTGGTTTTTAATTAACTAAAAATCTGTGCCAGTGTATTTTAGAAGCACGATGGGTTCACTTAACAACCCAGTTTAACGGCAGAGGAGCCATCAGCGCAGCCTGACACACGGACATCTTGTTTTTGTATCTCGGGACTCCAGAGTGTGGAGAAACATTTTCTTTCATTTCGGAGCCGGTGGAAATTGTGTGCAGTGGACCTCTCCGAACCCCACCATGGCGTGGCCCTGTATCAGCAGGGCGTGCTGCATGGCCCGCTTCTGGAACCAGCTGGACAAGGCTGACATTGCGGTGCCTTTGGTCTTCAGTAAGTACACGGACGTCTCTGAGATGCAGCACATCCAGCTGCAGCCGCCGCTCCACCCTCCCCAGGCCCGGGTCGCCATAGAAACGCAGCCGTCTCGCACCGAAACCCGTACCACCACACCGGCACGCGCGCCGCGAAGGTGCGTCTCCGAGGAGCGCGTGTGTAGCTCGGTGATGCGCGAGGACTTTAAGCACTGGAAAGTGCGACCGGAACCGAGCTGTAAACCCAAGAGCAAGTACCACGAACCGGAAACACCGTTCAACAGCGAGACCCAGTACCAGAAGGACTTCAAGCCTTGGCCTATCCCGAAAAGGTACGACCATCCCTGGATACCTAAACCTCCTCCGACCATCTCGGTCGGTGACGACCGGGTACCGGACAGGTCCAGGCACGCGAGGAAGCACGTGGCGCTGGCGGATGCGGACAGCGGTGTGGAGAAGGGAGCTATTGCTGACAAGGTGAAGGAGAAAGACCTGCTCCAGGGGCAAGGGAAGAAGAAGCGGTCCGGTAATCAGGAGGGTGAGAAGAAAGTTGTCCTGAAGGTGGATGGAGAGAGCAAAGGGAGGGCGGCTGCGGATGCTGTGAACCGGCAGATCAAAGAGGAGATGACAGGCGGCAGCTCGTACAAGTGAGTCCTTACACTGCCTGTCACCGAAAGTAGCGCACTGGACCGCGAGTCCTGAGGTTTCCGGTGTCCGTGAAGGGGTCACTTGTATTAAGAATATGCTAGTCTCACTTTTATTGAATCACCTAATCAACAGAAATAGCGTTATGTTAGTGGCAGGGCTTACACACTGTGAAGACTTCCACAGTACACATGTTGTTGTCAGGTAGAAATGTTTAGGGACTGTATGGAAATTATTTTGAACCAAGCGCTGTCGCTCACTTCTATTTTTTACACGTCTTTTTTTTAAATGTAGTTCTGCCTCCTAAAATGCAGAGCTAGCAAATCCCCCACTCCTCTCAGCAAAAAGAAAAAAATCAAGCCCTCTCTCTTGTCTGTAGCGTTTTCACTTAATAGTTGTGTACAGTCCCTTGGACAAACGTCGTTGCTGGTTGTATTTCTGGCTTCTTCTGAAACATGCTAGCTGTCAAGTGTAGGGAACCTTAAAGAAACAAGCAGCTCTGGGGTACACAGCATGTGGAAACGTCACACAGCAGGCAGTTGTTATTTTCAGTTAACTGGAAAGGTCAAGGTGGGTTTGTTGTCAGCAATGTTGATGTTTAGGTCCATGAGGCTAAACTCCTGTTATGTAATATGAGGATGATGGGAACCGGTGGTTGGATGAGCATCACTTAGGCGCTTTATAGTCACTGTACATATGCGTTTTGAACCTGTGCGTTACAGGTTGTGGTTGTGGTTGATAGTCATATGATGTGGTGATATCACAGTAGAAGTTTTTCTGTGCTGGCTTTAAGAGTACCACATTCTTATATTGTATTTTGGCTAAGAGTTGTCACATGATGCAGGTTTGAGTTGAAGCAAGACATCTGACCTAAGTGTGATGGTGCTGGCAGGGGTGAATGGTTCTGTGAGTGTATTACAGCTGTTATGTTCTCCCCTCAGAGTAGGAAGTGGCAGCACTGTGACAAGCAGAAATCCAGTCAACCCTCTGTCTGCCTCTGCCAGTGGAGCAGCTCCACTGTAGGTTAATACCGTGGATTGTGTGTAGTATTGTTGAAATCATAGTAATTTTCTATTTCCATCTCAAATTAAACATCTGCGTTTACATTTTAGTAATTCATGCTTTGTTAAAACTTGATGTCACAACTGAGGGACACGTACGGTAATTACAGTTTTATCTAAGTTGACTTAGTTTCATCCCCAGATTGACTCTGCAGCTCTACAGTACACGTTGTCCTCACTTTTCCATCAAAGACATCTAAAGCAGTTTGTAACGAGCCATTTTGCTGACACAAATTGTTTGGGAGTGCATCTGCTCAGTAGTGAGTCTGTCATGAACCTCATGAATGTATATCGCAGATAGCATAACACAGAAATTACATAAATTCTGCTTCTGATAAAATCAAATATTGATATTGATATCATTGTGTAAAATGTGACAACAGTGTGTTTTTATTATTGTAGTGTCCAGAACCAGCTTTCATTAGTGATCTTCATTCAGCCAGCTCTGCTCTACCTTTGTGCTCCAGGTCAGTTAAACATGAAGCTCTGTTCTCTTCAGCTCTGTTTTCTGAAGAGGACATTTACCACTTTTATAAACTTTTATTTAAGTAGCTTGACAAACACAAAGGCACTTTTTCTACAGTGCACCTGGGAAATCCTAAAGTCAGAGACAGTTTTTTTTTTATTTCACCATGTCTTTTTATTTATTTTTTTGCCTGAATTTGTGCAGTATTATTCAGCCTCCCAGTCACAAGCCCCATCCAGCCTCCATCTCACCACCAACACACTGCAGTGTTTAAAATGTCATTTTCTGCATGGGAATAAGTCTCAGGCAGTAGCTCCTGGACTCTTTGTTAGCATTGTCTTTTCTCTCCCAGCACTGCTGTACAAAACAAAGGCCATTCTTCAACTTGTCAGCGTTATTAGTTGTATTATGTGGCAAGTGGTGACTAAACAAAGACATTCAAAGAATAGAGTGTCAAGAATTATTAAGCAAATGAATCAGAATGAAAAATGAGAGTTCACTAAGTTTATAGAGGAACTGAAGAGTTCTCAATTTCAGTTTGTGTCATATACCTCAGCAGACCAGCGCAATCTCAGAGTTTCTTTTCTTGTGTTTCTCACCTGGACACATAAAATTGTCCATCTTAATAGACTCGGAGTTAGTTTGTCTTTTATGTTATGTTCACCAAGTGAAAAAGCACTTGTGGTAGACAGTACGCTGACAGGAGGGGAATGGGGAATGGCAGGTTTAAAAGCAATCTTCTTAGTGATGCTGCAGAGCTTCTTGTTTCTTCTACTCAACCATCCTGCTTCAGCTCCACGACAGAGAGATAAGACCAAAGTGAGAACACATCAGTCCCATCCAAAACTAGCTGCAAGATATTTTCACATAAAATTCTGTTTTTACTTGTTGCCTCAATCCAGAGCTCTCCCAGCTAAAGCCAAGCCTTATGTAACTAACATGATTTTATTATATCTGATTAAAGTTCATTCACAAGGATTTGATTGTGGATATGAATGGATGACGTATGACGATGTAACCCATTTAAACCTGTTACTAACCTCAGTCTGACCTGTAATAACTACGCATTTTTTAACTAACTGGCCACATTGTTATGATAAAACATGATATGAATCAACATTTAAAACTGTAGCTATAATTTAATGGAAAACACCATAGTTTTGAATTGCTACCATTGCAAAAGCCCAGTTACTGGCAGTATTTACTGACTGTACCAACATGCTTGTAAAATATGCATGAGATCCATCCTGTGTGACCCAGTGAGATTCCCCTGCAATACTGCAATGTATTGTTTTCATTGAGCTGCTGCCTGAGTAGCAGCAGAGAAGCCGTAGAGATAGAGATGAAGCCAACTGATCCCAGAGGAAGGAGGGAGCATTGACCAGAAGCCAGGCTCGACACCCGTTGACACACTGTTAGGAAGTGAAGCTCCAGTACTGTGCGTGGGCACATTGATTCCCTGGTAAACTCTGAGAGAAGCTAGCCAGGCTTTATCTCAGGCCAGCACTGGTGTAGAATTAGAGCCCCAGTCACTGTGGTCACTCTCTGTGATAACAGCACAGAAATGGTCTCAGATGTATTTATGGTTTACACAACTTCAAAGTTTTAACAGAGGCAACATTCCATGATACACTTCATCCTTGTATGGTACGATGTTATTTGCTATTTGATTTGAACATTTTTACAATAAATTATTCCTTCAGTCTCTAAAATTTTAACATTGTAACTGGGCTTTGCATGGATGTATAGATCTGGGAGAAATACAGTATATTTTATATGAAAATTTGGAATTTGTAATGATTTTTGTTCATATTTTGATGATGTTGTATGTTCTGTTGAGCAGTTCATGTGGTTTTATTACTGTACAGTAGCTCTGTCACATAACTGGGAGCTGCTGGAGGACGAGGTTCGTGTTATTGAGTATATTAAAATACAGATAGTTTTCTTTCTTGGAAACCTCTTCTGAAGTAAATGTGATGACTTTTTTACCGTTTTGTTCCACTCCAGGTGTTTTTCTGTGGCTCATCAATAACCTGTCATTTTGTTTTTGCAGCTTAAGGCAGTTTGCTCCCACAATGCAGAAATTTGCTGGCATTTGTTTTTATTCCTTACTCTCATGACTCCTCCTCAGGGAGTGGTCCAGATTGTGTCATGTTAATACAGGCTTGCATGGAGCTCAGCAGTGCCGTACCCTGGCATGGTTCCATCCCTGTCAGTGCCAGCATTTGGTTGTAGTGGACGAGGCTTTTCCCTACACCACAGCAGGTCAGAAGGGTCAGATGTCCAAAGCAGCTTTAAAAACACAGCAGGAAATATCAGGCAGTATGATACTATGGCTCAGGCCTCAGTGACTCACAGAGCTGGACAGCAAACTCTAAAAAATCAAGGCAAGAGGCAGAGATGTTTTTAAAAAGTGTGTTAACAGATGGTCGTTTAAATGCATAATTATAATTTTTGAAACATGCACACAACTAAGTTGTTTTTGTAATTAGTGAGGAACACAACACCCTGATAATTACTGAATTAGTTATAATGAGTGGCTCCTGAATAACTTAGCTTATTCAGCTTATTTTTAATTTTGATAATAGAGTCATTATGTTTTATCCATTAATAGGTTCAGATAAAACATTTTTTTAGTGTGGTTATACTATATATATTGTACTGTATAAATATTTATATTTATCTCATACATTTGTTGGATCCACTTGTAAAAGGCAGTGAAAACAAGCAGTTTACCAAAAACTGACGGGACTTGATTAACAACCACAAGGCGCTGAGCATCGACATAGTTGCAAAACTGAAGTGATTTTCACACTGTAGCTGGACCAAGTACACACTGAGCTCATATCATATGTCATATGTTTATGAAAAGAAGCTATGTACAGACAGAGAAGCCTATCTGCACTCACAGTCTGTCTCTGTGTTCTCTGTGGTTCTGTCATATGAGTGCTTTGTACAATTGACCTTGGACATTGTTGTATAACCTGTCTTTGCATTGGGATCTTGAAAGTGGACTTCAGACCTGTTACGTAATCCCTCCCTGTATGATTTCCAATCTCTCCTCTGCACAACTGGAGGCATGTCTGTATTCAACAGCCATGTCACTGTCATCAGTCTTTGTATCCTCCACAAAGTGCTTTTCACATTAGGGTTGAATGGCTTTTTATGTTTCAGTTTTGTTTAGTACTTCAACAGCTCCAATGTGTGCCTGACATTTACATTGTTAATTAATTAAAGTTTAAATTAGCTAATTACATAGTTATAAGGCATTTTAAATTTTAATTGAATATCTTTTGAAAAATGCATAAAATATCAAATTTTTTTAATATCACGTTTTTTTATTCTGTTGACACAGCAACTTAAATAATACTTAAATAGTAAAATGTATCATTTTATCTATGATAACAGCATGTAACTAGTGGTAGCAACATCAGTTTGAATGAACTACTGAAATACTCAAAATAACTGCAAAACTAATGACTAATGATTGTGTTAAGTGCTAGTTAGCAGAGGTTGGCATGGTAACAACCTGAACTTAGACTGTGTACCTAGTGAGCATGTTGGCATATTGACGTTAGCATTTAACTCAAATTGATGTTGGACTCAAATACACTTACATTTGCAATGCACAAACACTGGACACTGACATTTTGGGTATTTAATGTTATTCCACAAAATGCTGCTAACTTCAGATGGCAATTTAGTTTCATTTAGTTTCTTTGTTTTATCATGAAACAAAGTTTTGCCTAAAATGACGTCTTGAGGTATACATGAAGCGGTACCAATGTATCTATAACCAAAACAAACACAAAATGAACACACCAATGTAAAAAAGATCAGCATAGGTCTTTCTGATAACAGATAATTTGACATATTTGTCATAAGAAACAAATAAATGCCATAGTCCTGTCTGTCCCAGTAAGCCATGATAGTAAATCAGCATGTAGACCATCACTCCATCACACCACTCGTGTGCTTTTCTTGCTACAAAAAGCCACAATTTCTGCTGTAAAAGATCATAAATCCTGTCCATCCACTGTGTCTTACTTGTTAAACAATCTGTTCTAGATATGGCAACATGACAACACCCAGATATCCTGAGGTCAGAACCCTGCTTTTATGGTGGAAAGTCAGACTCAGCTACTCTGCTACAGTCTCATACTGTAGCACCTCCTCAAGTAGATAAAAATCAATGCACCTCTCGCAGCCACATACACGACATTACTCTAAACAGGGCTGTGCTGTGTCAGAGGCTGTTTTCTATAGCTGCAGTTATTGATTTGATGTCTTTGCAAATAACTTGACCACACATATTATTAGAATGAGTCTTGTACAGCAGCTTGGCCTCCTGCTCCTCCAGTCATGCTGAATGGTGTTGCATCTGGTGGTGCTTTTATTTACTTAGACAGGTAAGTGAGGGGACATTTTACAGAGAATTGGTTACAGTTGTGAAGATTCTCATTCATCCAGGTGAGCAGGTTTTCTCATTTCTGTTGTCACAAGTGTAACAGAAAAGTGGTAACCTTTTTGTAAAAGTGCCAAAAAAAGGTATAGACAATTTATGCAAAGAATATAGAGAGTGTTGCACTGTGATGTATTCCCATAAATGACTTTATCCATAACTTTATCCATATCAATCTGCTGTGGTTGACTGACCTGTTGTGTGAAACAGTTAACTCCAAGGTCTTTAAATATGAGTAGGCTGATACAGCACATATGCTGTAGGCCAACCTACTCTGTGTCAAAGCCATGCTGCTGACCTTTTCAGAACTGCAGTGTGGGAACTACAGAGGATCACACCATCAAGAAGCGGTGTACCTACTGTACAGTGTCTCTGACATACTCTGCTCCACAGCTGTAATGCATCACTTCACATGCATTTTCAGGGTTATACAACTGGCCATGCTGTACACAATTAAAGCTAAGCCTAAACTTAACCTGTGCTGCTGGCTATTCAAAAGTTAAAGCTGATCTGAAATGTTGGAAGAACTGGGAGTTGCGTACATTGAGATTATTTTTTGAACCTCTTCAATACTCATGAACCGTGCTGTAAACTCCTGTTGTCTTTTGGGGCTTTTGTATGAGTCTAACTTCCACTAGGGACACCTCTAAGCTATAGTTACAACTTAGGGGGGTTTATTTAGAAGTTTCTGCACACCCCATAGCCATCTGGTTTACTATAGGTGTAGTCAAAGTTTTTTATTTTGAAAGTCACTCTCTTCAACAACAACTATAGTCAGTCCATGAAAAAAATACATCAATATACACACTTGAGGATAATATACTGTTGAGGATGTTTGTGTGTTAATTACATCTTTAACTCACTGTAGTAAGGTGGGGGAATTAGCTACCCTGGCTCTGTCTAAATATAAAAATAATTAAATCTGCTGTATCTTGTCTTGTTTCCGGTTCTGTAAAACAAAACAATGTGTTCAAACCACAAATTGTTGTTGGTGTTATGACGTAGAGTGTTTATTTGTTGGGTGCAGTGACATCTTGGGGTCATTCTTTTCCCTAGGACAGAGCCAGATTAGCTATTTGTGTCTTCTAGTCTTCTAGTCTTCGATCTAAACTTAATATTGACTGTTTCCAGGCAAAAATGAAAGTGGGATCTATCTGCTTAGCTAGTCCTAGCTAGAGAGTCTGTTAACATCACCATTTACAGAAATGAACTGCAGAGAAAGTACCTTGTCACCCTCACCTGTGCACTTTCATGACCAGAACAGTGTTTTCTAATCTAGTTGATTTTCTTCTTTTTTAACACAGAACTGAATTTAAGGCTTACAGAGATGTAAAGCCAGCAAAGATGATTAGAGCAAAGTCCCAGTACCTCCCACCAGATGAGAAGACCAGCCTGGAGACCAGCTACAGTGCCACCTTCAAGGGGCAAGCCCCGCTGCAGCCTGCGGAAAACAAGGCCCTGGAGAGGAGGAGGATACGCAGTTTGTACAGCGAACCTTACATAGACGCCACCAAACAGGTGAGAACACAACCTTCTAACTTTGGTTTATGCTGTAAAGTGAATTGAGGGAGGGTAGAGAAAGGGGAGCTGAGCTGCAATCTTTATATTACTGTAATGTTGTAAAACAACACAGTTTTAGGAATTACTAGCCATCCAAACAATCTCATTTCCGCTGTTCGACATCCTTAGGTTGACAGGTATAGTGTCCCTCGCTCTAAACCCAAAAAGTCTGGAGCCACGGCGGCAGGACAGGGCAAGCCAGTGAAGAAAGCCAAAGATAAGCAGAGTGCCGCACTGAGGGGCTCCAAGAAGACAACCTCGGAGAACCAGCCCGAGAACCGGCCAGCAGTGGGGGACAAGGAGAAAAGTAAAGAGATGAACAACAAACTGGCTGAGGCAAAAGAGTAAAATCATTTAGCACTACTTCTCTTTTTATTTCTTCTGTTTTGAGGGGAAATCAGACAGAGGCTGCAAAATGAATTAAGGTTCTCGTCTTTCTCTTCTTTCCTAATGTCTTTCCTCTTCTCTTCTTTGCTCAGCCTCTCAGTATCCACTCCTTCTCTGTCCTCTTTCACTACCTCTTGGCTACGTTTGTATATTAATACTAGTTTCAGATGCCGGAGTTTAGACATGACATGTCATAGCACCTCCTGCCTCACACTATATTAGATCACTATAGTAGTGAGTGGGTAGGAGCATCCTCTTCCTCCACCATTTGATGCCACCCACCACCCCCACTCTGCTCGCCTCCATATCCAGGTTGCCATGGCTACTGGCTGCCTAGCTAGCCAATGTTCGGCTCTTGTTGCATGGGCCCGCCGACAAGCAATTCTGAACTGTTGGCTTCGAGCAACTGAGCAGATTGCTTTGTTGAGTTTATCAAGGATTTTTTCCTACTTTTGTTTTTTGGTTTTATGAAAAAAGGGAAAATCGCATTGGTACTTTTGGTTTCTGCACTAAATTAACAACTGATCTGAAAATCTTTGATAAATGTCCCGCTTTGTTAGTTATGAGTGTTTGCTCCACAGCTTGTTTTTGTACGGCTCTGCCATGTTTGCCACTGTTTTCTGTTTCGGATAGAGCCAGGTGCTGAAAGTCTGTGTTGGAAAAAACCTTTTGTTAAATGTGATTTTGTAATTGAGTGTTTTATTTATAACTGAATTCTGCTGCAGGCTACACAAAATAATCTTGTCGTGTCTCCTTCATTCATGTGAAATCCATTCATACAGCAGGGTTTTATTGTACTCAAGTCTATTTTATAACATTTACTTTTTTGTCAAACCACTAAACTGATTATACTTTAAACACCAGTCATTTGCATAGCAGATAAATATTCCCAATGAATTAGATAACACTTCCATGCCGTTATTATATTAGAATAACAACATTTCTCAGAATCAGAGAGGGAAGAGGTCAGTGGACCTTGGAAGTGTTGTGTTGAGTGGTTGTTTTATATGCATCCTGTCTATCAAGCACAGTGAGTGCAGCGCTGTCTTAGAACTCGATGGCTGTAAGTCAGTGTAATCACCTCCAACATTAACAAGACTGATCCCTCTGTAAAGCTTCAAAACAGTAACATGTACTAGAACACACTCCTCCTTTGAATAGTGCTCTCCCTGGGGTGCACTTTTCACGCCCACTAAGGGTATGAAGCACAGCCAACATACAAATAAGCCATGAATAATTACACTGCTATATATTAAAATTAAATCTTATTGTCTTTATAAAGGGTAACTTCTGTACTCTTTCATTCAAATGTAAACCAAAAATATCACAGTAATGTGAGGCGGAACTCCACTGTTCTTCTCTCTCTGTTTCTGAAACTGGTTGTTCTACTTGTTTTGCCACAATTGGAGGCAGAAAGGATGAAAAGCATGTTGGTTTGATGAGGTTGATGAGTTTATCTTAACAAGCTTCATTCAACACTGGTTCACTTCTGCTTTGTCTGGCAGGTTCTTCATGGTGGTGCTGTGTTTGTGTGTAAGAGGTACCTAGAAAAAAGCTATAAAGCCTCCATTTTGAAATTCTGCTGTAATATGCATTTCCACAGTGAAATGTGCTGAAAAGGGAACACGGAGTAAGTTGTATTGTAACTGGTTATCTGCTAAAACTAATTCTAAATTTTCTTGTACATAGAGCTTATATTTACAGTATGTATATATTATAGCAGGGCTAGAGCCATGTCTGACTGTCACAGGTTAACCCATCGATGTGCTCCACCTCACCACACACATTATTGTAAACATTAGTTCTGCTACTCAGCATCCTTCTCTGCTTTCTGACTGAATGAGTGCACCGTCCCTGTCCTCAGTGGTGTCTACGACAGAAACAGCCATCACCACCACCACATGTCTGTCCTAGCAGAGGTCACAACTCATTAGCATGACATTTTGTCATGTAACACAAGGGAGGGGGCTCATAAGGGCAGTAGATGTAAATGGTGCTTAGCACACCACACAGCTGGTGCTATCTTTGTGAATATTAGACAAATAAGGATAGAAAGTATGGTAATGAAAGTTATGTCTTGGGCAAAAAAAAAGATAATTGACTGTGACGTGCTTGTGTTTCTATCTGCTTGCTCACTATTTAATGAAACATTACAAATAAATACAAAAAGCAGAAAAGCAGTGTCTTCTTGCTTCTTTTTATTAAGAAGAATATTTAAAGATTAGTGGTTGCAGGTATCTGTGAGTGTTTCTCCTGTCCCAGTCTTTGTCTTGTTGAGACAATTTATGAAATAAATCCACATGGAAGAGAATTATGCTCTCACAACTTCTTTCTATGCTTATCCAAGATTGCGCCGCATTCTGGCATGGGCTGTGACATCCTCTCCAAGCCCTGCGTGCTGCTCTCATGTGAGAACTGAAGAATATATTATTTCTGCATCGTGTTTCAATATATTCCAAGAGCTCATGCAACTTAAAGAGCAACACACACGTCAAAGGATGTCCAGAAACCTATTCCAGAATAAACTGTCATGTGTTTTTTTAGTCCTTTACTTAATGTATAAATGATGCAAACAGCCTCAAATGTGTGATTTTCTTTCTCATACTTAGTCTGCTGTCATAGTTAAATATTTGAGGATGCCACATTTGGATGATGCTGTGTCCACTTCACTGTGTGCTAATGAGTGACATTCTTATTCATTTTAAGGGTTGTGCTAAAACAGTACCACCACATACAACTCTGCCAGCCAATCCGAGATATTGGCTGGGTGCAGACTCTAAAGCAACACCTGTGGGGCTGTGCACTACCCAATCCCAGGTAATCAGTCACAACAGCGACGGAGATAAATAGATCACAAATGCCACTCATTCCCATTCATATGCTCTCATAGAGTTGTGATTTATGTTGGTTTTCTATTACAGTGGCACAGTTTTGTTTTTCTAGTGAACCACCACATTATTTCTGGTCTACTCCTCAGGTCATAGCCCCTTTGTATTTCTCTTCCATATGGACACTAGAGTATGGGGAGGGGGTGAATGGGCCTGTCTGACTGCCTGCTGTCACATCCACATGTAAGGTTCCTTAAGGTGACTGTTCTTAAGGAAGCCACAGGTTTAAGCCAGTCATGACCAACATCATGAACCTCTGTCAGCTGAAGCACTTTGCATCTCAGCTCGTTGTCACTGGGTTAAAAAAATGTTTTCCATTTTAAACAGTTTTTTAAAGCATGCTGCCACTGTTTTCTGTTGGACCTGCAATCTGATTTCATATTCAGTGATTTGGTCTAGATGTTGTACTATATCTAGAACGCTTGACTTTTAGCATATGGATATAAGATGAACTCAATGGGGGTAAGGATGAATGGAATGAGGGAAGCGGCTCTGCTTTGGAAAGACAGTTCACAGGAAATTGTAAGTGCATGTTAATGATCACTCATTTTTACAGTTAATTGATTTTGTGATTCAGCTGTGATTTTGTTCTGATCTTGTGCTGCATCACCCTGAGACCATCACTGCCCTATTGGCTTGCTGTAGTTGACAGTGTGACTGTGATGAATTGAATGAAGTACAGATTTAAACCAGTGGCCCATATCGATTTGAATGCAAATGTTCAATCCATCAGTAGAAATAGACCAACACTTTATTTTACATCCATATTCATCAAGATTTCGAGGAAGGTTTACAAAGCTAGTGCATATATCTTACGATTTGCATTTTTATAGCAAGAAAAAAGCAAAATAACTTAATAAGTTTTCAACCCCTAAAATAAAAGCCTGAATGGTCACAGGGTGCTCAGCTCAACCCAGCACAATGACTTGCTGTCGTTCATCTGAGAGAAATGCTTCATCACGTGTCTCTTTCTGTCTTCTTCTTCTTCTCTGGTATCTTAACCATTTGCTGCCTTCTAGAGATGCTAAAGACGAGGTTCTCCGACCCAGTCATCATCATTCCCAGGGCGCTGCTGGAGGAGAACCACAACCACTACTGGAGAGACCCGAGCCTCGGAGGAGCAGCGGGGTCGTACGCTTTGCCCTAGATGTGAACCAGACTGAGTAGTTGTGCCTCTGAAGATGGAGGGAGATGAACCTCCATACAGAGACTGTTCCTCTGTGCTGTAAATATCTAGTATTTATGTTTAGGAACAGAAACCACAAAAAAAAAAAAAAAAACACGGCTAGCCTCATGTTTAAAATACGCATGTTTGAAACAGCTTTTGGCTGAAAGGTCATTGGCTGTTTGACCCATGGCATTATTGCAAAGGTGCTACATCATTTTCTGATTTCATGCAATTTCTTTCAAAGGAATATGTCGATATTATTAGAAATACCACACCATAAAGTGCTTACACAACAATTAAGACAAATGTACTGTACATTAATTGGTTTTAGTCTAATAAATGAGCATAACTTGCAGAGTTCCATGCTGGATTTTCATTGTCAAATTGTGAGTTTGAATGGTGTGAAATGATGCAGAGCAACGTATCATTTGTTGGAGCATTTTAAAATGAGTTGTAGATCTCAGGAACTATGGTTAACAGGCCAGGGAAACCGGACAAAAGGATCATATTTTTTGTCATATTAGATCAGTTGTTAATGTGTTTTTTACTGTTCTGGCCCCTACACCAGAATTATTACCAGTATGCTTTGGTGGAAGTATATTTGTTAGGGCCTGAAGCAGGAGCAAGCTGTTACCCTGAACCTAATTCATCACATGTCCAAATCAGCAACAACTACATTTCCTTACTAGACAACCTTTTATTAGCAACTTTTTAGGATGCCTCATTAAGACATGAAACCGTATTCCATTCATAGTTTCAATCCAGTATGTGTGTGAGAGAGAGGAGGAGAGAAGGCCTCAATAAAGCAGCTGCTATAGTGTAGTGAAGCTGTTTGTCACAGTGTATATGACTCCTCATTAGGCTGATGTCTTATCATTACTGCTGTTATAGCTTTATAGCAAAGTGTCACATGAATATTTTCACAGCCCCTCACATTCACACATGCCCACTGTGCACACACAGCACTGGACGGTACAAAAGATGGTGTTTTATCATAATTCCTGCTGCAGCTGAAGATTTGTGGGATTTGTGTAATTTGAGGATATTGTTGTCTTTAACAAGGGGGAGGGGGAAGTAAGACTGATGTCAGTCTTAATCAGCAACTCACCCATCATGATGAAACATGCACTAATAATTTAAAATGCAGAGGTCTGTGCAAGAGACAGACAGATCACCATCGATTCCTTATGTTCTACTGAAACATCAGGGGAACATAAATTCCATAAGCTCTATTTTCTATTTCTGTCACATTTAGATGTTTTTATGTGAATCAGCAAATGCAACAGCAGGTGGAAAATATTCACATTCTTTAAATATGTAGTAATTTTACACTCTAAAAACACACTCCATATAAACATCCTGTATTTCCCCTAACAATCCCAATAATAAGCCCTGGATAAACAAAGACATTAAGGGTCTCCTCAACAGGAAGAAGAGTGCATCAATGGCATGAGACAGGGAGGAGTAACCAGAAAGGAGAAACAACTGTACAGAGTTGAGCATAAGACGAGGCAGAAACACGCTGGAATGGGATAAATACAGGCCAGAAGAAATCACACACTGTTGCGAAAGGACACCCAGAGTTTGCTAATGAGCTAAACCTGTTGTTTAATAGATTTGTCAACACCTCTGATGGTTACTCTGGGCCAACGCACACCATCCGTCCCCCCCAACACCTCTACTGATGCCTCTGCACATCATCCAGTTCTTCTTTAGTTGACAGTGGGTCTCCACGTATCATTCCTCCTCCCAGTAGCACCTCTGCCACTTCTGCAGCGCTCACCCATGCTACCTCTCTTTTGTCCAAGCATTCCAATGACACCCCTTCTGTCAGCAGGCAAACCTGATGACATCAGCCCTAGAGTACTCAAGGTATGTGCTGGACAGCTTGCAGAGGTTTTTCAGCACCTCTTCAACCTCTATCTGAGGCTGAAAAACAATTTGACTTATGGAAGACTTCCTGTATTCTATCAATACCAAAAAGGCCACCCTAGTATTCTTAGTGACTTTAGACCTGTGGCGCTAACATCCCATGTCTAAACTGCTTCATCACCATAGGGGTCGAGGGTGTGCTGGAGCCTATCCCAGTTATCATAAGGCGAGAGGCGGTGTACACCCTAGACAAGTTGCCAGTCCATCACAGGGCCACATATAGACAAGGCAATTTAGAGTCTCCAGTTAACCTGCATGTCTTTGGACTGTGGAAGGAAGCCGGAGTGCCCAGAGAGAACCTACTCAAACACAAGGAGAACATGCAAACACACAGAAAGTTTTTCTGTGTGGGAATCCAACCCAGGACCCTCTTGCTGTGCATTTTACTTGCTTTTCATGTTGGTAAGGGTGTAACTGCATTAATGAAACATTAATGAAACTGACTGACAAGTGAATGTCACATAGCCTGTGATTAACATTGTCTCTAGACAGTGGAATTACACTGTTCTCATTCTAAGATTATAGTCCATTACACTGCAGGTACCTAAAAACACAACAGGAATGTTTAATTAGTAATGACCTCTGAAAGCCTCTGGATCCCTGCATCTCCAGCAGACCATAAGCTATGATGGATGACTGGTAGCTGCCCTGACCTGGATGAACAGAGAGACGGAAAACAGACTGGTAGCAGTGATAAAGGAGCATTTCAGCCACTTTACTCAGTGGAACTGAACTGGTTCCCTGCTCTTTCTCTACCCTTTGATCGCTGTTGCCCCCACCCCCCTTCCTACTCCCATCCATCGTTACCTCCATCCCTGCACAGGAGTTGTTGCCATAGAGACAGGTTGCCAGGTCTCAGACGGCGAGGCTGAATGGGTTAATTAAGAGGCGGAGCATTTACAGCGCTCCAGATGGTAGTAAGCCCTCCTTCAGCACAGGTCTCCAGGGGCCCCCTCACAGAGAGAAAGCCTCCTCCTGGTTAGTATTCACCACCACTCACCACTGTCAAGAGCTGTACTTATGAATGTGGAATTATGGGAAATGTGGGGGGAAACACAGTGTCTGAATTACAAGGTTTACTGGAGATATTTTTCTTAACCACTGATGTGATTAAAGGCATAACATGACTCCCCTACCCCCACTCCACACCCTCCACCCCAGCCAAAAAAAAGAGAGAGCTTAAAATGACTTGCTATATAAATCTAAATTCAACCCTTTCTTTTGCTCTGTTGACATTTTCCCTCTGTGCATGCAGGAAGCCATCTTGTATTCATTACGTTGCTGCTCAGAGCTGAACAGTTGCATCAGCAGCACCCTCGTGTGTCTCCATTCACACAGGACACGTTTATTACCACAACACTTTACACCACAGGAACAGAAGGTCATACACATAACAAGCAGTACACATGTACAAATAATAACTGTGACTGAAAATTATTGTAGATTGTATATTGTAAGGACATTGGATTATATGAACATGTATATGCATATGTGAACTGGACATAACCAACTTATACATAGACTAGTAATTCAAACTATTTTTGTGCAAACTCCTTCCTTTAAAAGATTGATGAAATATTTCACATTTTCAAATTTGGATTATAGTTTGAAGGATTCCCTCATAACGTGGCACTAGTATGACTTTTAAAACAAATCATGTACTCTACGTTGATGGTATTTAATATTCCTAAAAATGTGTTGTATCTCTATTGACATTGGTTTGTCCAACTGCTCTGTCATTTATTAATTTAGGCATGTCAGTGTTTGCAGCTGAAATGTAAAAATATACTTAATTTATTATTAAATGTGCAAAGATTTGTCATGTCTGGTGAGAACTAATATGTGAATGAAGCAATAATGACACCTAGTGGTAGCTGTTTATTAAGAGCCTACTGAGTGAATGCAAGAAATGTGTGTAACTTTGGGTGCTACTGTGCCCCTCTAGGCATTAAAAACAAGGTAGGTGAAGTTCTCCTGTTTGGGTTTGACACTGAAGTTGTAGTGTCCGATACGGTTCCTCTGGAAGTAGAAAACGCAGACAAAACCAACAATGAAGAAGAGTGACAGGCCCACACCAAGGCAGGAGAGGCCAACTACATGTAGAGTGTCGTATTCCTGCTCCAAGGACTCTGCAAGGACACAAGTTGGATTTTGTAAGAATTATAACAAACTATAATTCATCACCGAACAAAAAGTTCAAAATTTCAAATACACTTTCTGTGTGTGTCTTTAGAGACAGCACCACTACCACCATAACTCAAAAGCTATTGAAATGTATAATGAAGAGTTTATAATGGATACTGAAGAGTGTAATAGCTTCTGTGCTTTTTTGCCAGTAGAGTAGAAGCTGGAGTGTCATCATTACTTCAGCTAGATTTGAATCCTATTTTTGACCATTCTTTTAGCAGAACCAATTATTAAAAGAGAAGAGGGAAATGTTCTATAGCAGGCATTGTTATTCCATGTATAAACACTCACTTTCCTCTGCTCTAAGTAGAGGTCCAGCAGATCTGTACGTTGTTCCAATTGTGTTTGAAGACCGAGCTGTTCTTTTCAAACAGTCCTGTGAAACAAAATAAAAAGCATGCAAGCATGACAAAGATGAGAAGGTCATTTTAGATACAGCCATCGTGTATGTAGAAGCTGTAAGGTTGCATCTGATTTTCTTTTTTCATAGACTGTACTCACAATCGCACAGGTATCCCACCCAGTCTGCACACAGATCTGGACCTGGCAGTGCAGATAGACCACATTCATGTTTACCAAGGAGAAGATCTGCACAGACACAAGAGACTTGCTGGAATTCCCGTTCATCAGCACTTTGGTGTATGCGTTCAGGGAACAGCTGTGGACGAAGAGACAGTAATAGGAAATGTTTTTCTTTTTTTTCTTATTTCAAATAAGACAGGGTTTACACACCGGCTGAGGTGTTGAATCAGTGGTGTTAGCCGATGACACTGAGGTGCACCGTGCTGGCTGATTGACTGCTAATTCACTATTTCATTTGTTTTTAGACATTTACACTGTAATACTGTAGTTTGATTAAAATGTAGTGGCTTCTAGCTGTGAATAGGAAAATATCTCCATATCACCATGGAGACAGAGTTTATTGCAGAGAGAGAGGCAACAATGATGATATCATTCTTATGTATTGTATGTTTTTTGTAAATATGAAACTACCAGTGCTGCAAGGTTAGTGTCCATCCATCCATTATTAAGTACAGCTTTGCATAATTGTAATTTACTTGAGTTTTTCTATTTTATGTTGCTTTTACTTTCAGTTCACTGCATTTCAGAGGGAAACGTTGTACTTTTTACTCACTACATCTGTATCTCATGTGGATTGATGCTCAGCAAAACTTAGACCATAAACTTTCATTTGAATAAAGAACTTAAACTGGTACTTCTACAAAAATAAGAAAAAAGAGTTATTCCACTGATAGTAACTTCCTACCAGAAGCTTTAAATATCACCAATTCATATATTATGGCTTGTTTGTATAATTAATACAAAATGTTCAGAGGTAGGCTGCTCACTTCAGACAGGCCAGACATCCTGCAGGTGTACCTTTATGTTATAAACTTCCCACAATGCCATTCTATTCCTGTATGGTGGCACAACGATAAGCAGCTCATTTGTCAGCTTTAAAGCAGAAATGAATGTTTCACCACAGACTGTATATAAAACAGATCACATGAACATAAAGCAATTCATGTGTTCTCTGCCTTTTTTGGCATGAGGCCCTATTTTTAGGTGCACCTAACATTTAGTGTTGTCATGGGAATCTGAGTATGTTACAGTATTTTATTTTGAAAAGCATTAGCTCCACATCACTATATAGCTAAAAATGACATATCTGTATTTTGCACCTAAATGATATGAGAATAGCTGCGGTAGTTATAGTGCTATTTAACCCCGTTCATTTTTTACTTTGTCATGATAAAGGCACATTATCATGTTAAAGGTGTCAACTTTGTAGCCCCAAGCTAACAAAATGATTTAATTAGTATTTGAAGCTTTTAAAGTGAGAGAAAAAGTAAATATAAAAACCTGTTCTCCAGGAACATGTAGTTGTAGGTGTCTGCAGGATTCATGGTAGGAGTGGCCCAACACTTGTTGACAATCACTTTAATGTGCTCTGAGGAGGTGTTGACGCTGACCTCCATCACCACCACCTCCTTACTGGACAAGCTGTAGTTGTGGGGTAGAGGCGCTGTACCGTTCAACAACTGCACCTTCACCTGGAACAATCCCAAGCCCACGATGACGTCCTTGATCATGTCATATCTGGAGATTAAAACAAAACACATTCAGTCACAAACACAACTGAAAAACATGGCAAGACTGACTTCAGTGGATCGAGAAAAATATTCTGCCAGAGATTACACAATTAATGATGGTTTCAAAAAGTTTCTTTTCTTTTATTTATTTCTTTAAAAAGGTGTTCATGCTACATCAAGAAACAAGTCACATAAAGAAGATTTAAGGGCAAGACTGGTGGATATTCATCTGTAACCTACAGCTGATTATTTGACAAATGTCCTTTTTGACAACTGCAAACTCCACTTAAACTTTTTTTCCAAAAAATAGTCCATATCAGCTCTTTTGCTCTTCACTCTAAACAGATAATTTTTTTGAAAACTAATGTTAGTTTTGCCAGTTGGTTTAGTCATCAGTTACTATGTGCAATAACTGGTTGTAAATACTTAGTGGTTACTTTAATGTTCACAAAACAAGAACCTTGTATCTTGTACCTAACTGGTTTTAATTTAGCATGTTGCATAAACCCTTTGTGGATGAGAGAAGTAGCCTGAGTCTCAATTTACAAACAGGTTCAACTTGCTGCAGGAGGTACATGCTACATGTAGTGGTGTAATTTGATGCGGGTAGATGTTAGATTCAAAGTTTTAAGAGTAGTGATGACATGTTGGACATGCATCACCACTCCCAGGTTTTAGGAACTAACATGTATGATTTTAGTAAGTAAAAAGTAAAATTATGCACCATTCAAATGTACAAATGTTCTGGAGACATGCATGAAGCACACTTACTTACATACAGTATTTCTATAAATCTATGTACACAGTGTATATGCTGTTTTAGGAATTATTTGTTTATTATAACATAGCATGTATAGCACTTTAAGGGAAGCATACCCCATGGAGCCAAAGTCAGAAGAGATAAGCATGTTCTTCTGGTAGGTACACATGATGGGTACCTCCAGCCGTGTTCTGGGTGCTTCCACCGTTCCACTGGGAGAGATGTATGAATCAATGGTGTTGAACAGGGTTACATATGCCGTGTAGTAAGTATCATTCTAAAAAAAGAAAAAAAAGTTATTAGAAGTAGTTTGATTATTTTCCTGGTTAATGCTCTTCAGTTTTAGAGACAAAGTTACTGCAAACAACACACAAGTTTCCAACATGTATAAGAGAAATAAAACTCACGTGCACAAGACTGGTGCCACATTCATTCCATGCCACAGTTATCTGGGCATGGGTGGCATTTCCCCCGTTGACACCACATCCCAGCAAACCCAGGTAAAGGGTGCTTTCTCTGATGTTGTAGTTCATAAGAAAATCCTTTGCAACCGTCACAGTGATTGCAGCGACCCTGCACTGGACTGATACGGCCCAGGACACAGAGGCATTGGTGGCAGTTCTCAGGGCAACACTGGTTGAAGACGATGTAGCAGTGGTAGATGGGCCGGTAATGGTGGGAGTAACGGTAGAAGTTACAGACGTCATTGCTGTTGTGGTGGTTGAATGGTGGGTAGTGTCGGTGATAGTAGGGTCAGCAGTAGTGGCTGTGGTAGGGCCAGTGCTAGTTGGTGATGCAGTGGTGACAGTAGTGGTGGTTGTAGCATGAGAAGAGCTATTGTGTGATGGAGGTGCAGTAGTCACTGTTGTAGAGTCAGTAGTAGTGGTTGTAGCATGAGTAAAACTAATGTTTGATGAAGGTGCAGTAGTCACTGTTGTAAATTCAGTAGTGGTTGTAGTTGCAGGGGCAGCCATGATTGTTGCAGGGGTAGAGGTGGTGCTCGCTGGAACAGAGATAACAACTGGGACTTCTGTAGTCACATTAGTTGTGATAGAGGTGTTTGATGTTGGTGTGGTAGATGTGAGTCTAGTAGAAACTGTTTCACTTATTGATATAAAGGCTCTGTTATGGCCTCGAGTAGTGGTTACAGTGGATACAGTGGGATCAGTGTTCAGGGGTGGTATTTGAATGATAGGAACAATGTCAAGTGTGGGTGTTAATGTTGGTGTTGTCTCCAAGGTAGCAATTGCTGCACAAGACAAAATGTGAACAAAATTATGTTATTAGATCTGTTTAAAATTAATTTAACACTTCCCTGCTCCGAGGCTCTACCTTGACAGGCTCGTCCAGGCCTTTCTGGGTAGTTGTCTATAAATCCGTCCAGGCAAACACAGGTGTAGGAGCCCCAGGTGTTTGCACATGTTGCCCACTGAGAACAGTCATTTTCCCCTGGAGCACATTCATTAAAATCTACAGAAAACACAAATAGTTTGGCTCAGTACATCAGGATATGTTGTTTCTTAGTATCACACAATTGAGACTGAGATATCCTATCATTTAGACCTTGGTAAGTTCTGAGATTCTAAATGCACTGGACACAACAAATCTCTCAGTGCAACTCTGTGAAATCATTTGGTATACCCTCTCTGCATAGTGACTGCAAGCAGAAGCTGGCATAACCTTAATGATCTCATCATACTTTTAGCATTTTAACACTATTTTTTAAATCACTTCTAACTAGTTGCCCTCGTTTCATAAAATATGGTGTTCTAGACAGTAAAGACATACCACTTATGCTAGTGCTGTTTCTATCCACAGTATATCTGGAGCTGTTTATCAGAGACGATAGCAGAGCTGAGGATGCAGTACTGATGGCTTGGCTTTGTCTGGAGGTGGAGATGAGGGTGAAGTTGACCACAACACTGCCTGGTGAAAAGCTTCTGATCTCGATTCTCACCTCGCCTGAATCCAGCATGGCCTTTATCTCTGGAGACAGAGACTGGTAGATCTATGGGTAGCAGAGAATCGTAATAGTTATGGAGAAGTTAAGGAGAAGAAATGGAGAAGAAATTCTATACAGAGATCACATTCTGTCACAGGATAGTCCTTGTACCTACCTCCTCTGTTATACTCTGAGAGATGGTTTTGTAGGCCAGGCTGCTGGTGTTCTGCAGGTCAGCGGAGAACTGGATGTTGGTAAGTCGGGCTGTGGCATCAACAGTCTGAGCATCTGCAATGAAGATCCTTATTTTATTCAATAAACTAAAAATCAAGGGTAATATTAAAAGTAATTTCCTTCTCATGTGGTTCTGCAAAAAATATCCATTTCAAATAGTGGGAATATTTTCACACAGAAGGAAAAAACATTGCCAATTTATCAAGTTAGATGTATTAAAGATTTCTGTCTAATATTTTTAGAAGTAAAAGCTTCAGTAATAATGAATCAGAGGGAGAGTTTACTATAAGTTCGAACTCCCATCATAGAGCTGTTATACACACACTGTAGCCTTATGATGAATAGCACTTACCAGTCCTAACCAATATATAATGGGCAAGTCCGTGGCTTGTGCAGGCATGAGGTGTGACAGTAACATTGTAGAGCACCCCTGGCTGAAGGCCCGTCATCTTCTTCATGGTCCGGTTGGTTTCCCAAAAATGAATAACCTCTGACCCCTTGCTTAGAACAACCCAGTAGGTCTGGTTTGTATGAATCTGAGTGGACCAGTGCACACAGAATGAGGTTCCAGTAACATTAGCTGATTGTAAGCTGGAGATGCTGGGAGGAGCTTGGGTGGACACAAGAAGAGAGATGGTGAATAGGATCTTTTTATACCATTGTGATTAAAGGAACAGTTAGATATTTTCTGACAGATTTTCAAAGGTTACATGAAATGTTCACACTCTCACGCATGTACAGTAAATGTAATGACATAGCTAGCAACCAGGCACCGAAGCTTAGCAAAACACCTGAAAATGGGACAAAGCTCACTCCTCACGTAACTAAGTTCACCTACTAGTTCTTCTGAAACTTACTAATAACAACAGGTTAGAGCTTGTTTTTTAAGCCTATCCCTTTTGGAGATAGTCCCAGAAGATCCCAGTGGTAAGTAAGGTAAGTATGGCCCAGGGGACCGAGTGTGCCTGTTCCGCTTAAAAAAAAAAAATAAAAATAATAATAATAATAGTAAAAGAAATGGGCCTAGAAAACACTGAGACCTAATAATAGAAATCAGAGCACTGTGCAGACGTGACATAAAAAAACACTTACAGCATGTGGTTGTTGGCAGAGGTAACTCTACAGTTGAGCTCATGCTGGTATGAGGTTCAGTATATGTCCACTGTGGAGCTTGTGATGAATTAATAGAGACAGAACTTTGATTACTCAGAGGTGGAGTCATACTGGCCTCAGTGGAGTAGAGGATATCTGTGGAACTATTGCCTGGAGGATGCTGTGCGATGTTCGAAGCTGAGGTGTAAGTTTTACTGATAGAAGGTAAGTGGGTGAGTGGGGACTCAGTGGTGGTCCACACCCTGACATCTTCTATGAAGACAAAGTAGAAAACAATTGAAATCAAGCTGATTTCAGCTCTGGTCACATTAGCTACTGCAATGATTAAACCGCTCCCAAATAATCTCTGGCTGTCTTTACTCATTCATTAGCAAATTGGAAAACTGGAAAGCCTCCATGTTGTTTATTGTGTTTGTGGAAGCAGAATCACAGTGGAGTAATTGGATCTGACTTGATGATGATGATTCTAACTGCAACCTAATCATGTTTCACAAAAAAATATCTAATTGACCTACTGCATCCCGAAACCTTAGCAATTAAATGGAAGCATCCACTTTCAATTTCATTCTGTGAGTGAGTGAGTCAGTGATTCAAAGCTCAACAGACTCTGGTTGTGATAGAGCACCCAAGACAACAAAATGTGTGTATGTATGTATGTGTGTGTATGTATGTATGTACGTATGCATTATTTACATTTATGATTGGTATTTACATAACATAAAACCAGTTACAAACTGAAAAAATTGAAATGTTGAAGCACTCTTCCTGTTCATTATGTGCTGATCTCCACATACGTCTACACCATTGTAGGTTATATAAAGGATTTTTAAGCCATAAAGATGGTGTACAGTCAAGAATGTCATAATAAAAATATAAATGCATCCATATCTTTTTCTTCCTTTGCAACATCTACTACTTCTTTAGAGGTACAGCAGCATTCTATACATCACATTCACAGAGTAGGATAAAGGCATGAGTGTTGTGTGGGTGTCATCACTCTTACTAACTTGACTACTAGCGCTTTTACTGTTAAATATTCCACTGAAATTCAATTTACACACACTCTTTTTCCTCACCTGTGCAATGGGCTCCAGGGATACTGGGGTCAACATCCACATATCCCTGGCGACAGGTACATTTGTAGGAGCCCACTGTGTTGTTACAGTCTGCCACAGGGGAGCACTGATGGAGTGCAAGCTCTGCACACTCATCTATATCTGCAGTTAGAAATAAAGGGGTGATGTGGACTGGGTGAACAGGCATTTTAACACATGGTGCCAAAGATTAGATGTTCCAAAACAGCAGGAGCAAATGGAGTTAAACAATTTAGTATTTTGAGGATTTTTCTTTGCAGCTTTGACTCATAGAGATCATCACTGCAGCTGCCTTCAGCTCTTCATTTTTGTGTCTGTCTTTAGTATTTGAAGCATTTGTCTGAATCTGTGTGCACAGTGTTTGTCTGAATCCTGTTGCTCTGGTCAGTAGTTAAAACATCAATAACTGCAAGTGTGCCAGGTCCATTGGCAACCAAACCCAAACCATAACAGTGCTTTTACAGAGGAGGTGGTGATTGGGCTCATCAGCTTTTCCTTTATTTCTCTACATTTCCTTTTCTCCACCACCTTGGCAAAGGTTCAATCTCTGTCTCTATGTCTATTTTTGTAAAATGTGTTTTTGAGGCTTAGCAATGAGTTCCATATTTTAGTGGGGTTCTGGTCATTACGTAGCATATGCTTGACTTTTTAAAAATGCTTACAGAATGACTATATGGTGTTCATTAGGGTTGTGTTTGCATGAGGAGTAGGATTACTGGATGTGAGCAAGATGTAGTCATTTAGATTGTGAAATTACACAAATCTTGTTTTAACTAAGTAAGAAGAGCCTTTAAGTAAAAATACTGTTAATTAGAATGCATGTTAAATATAACGTATGTTGGACTTGATTCATTTGCCTTCTTGTATCTTTAACTGAAATGTAAGTACAGTTATTTAGAGGTGCCTAATGATGGAAGCATTGAAAGTACATGAAAAGATGAATCACATTTGTGTCTGTAGTTTAGAGAGAGATAATAATTATCTGTACAAGAACATGTTGAAGGCAACTGAAATGTGTTTGATGGGGACCATGTTACTGTCTTTTGAGCAAATGTAAGTAAAGTATGACTGATTTATGATTAATATCTGTGTGTGTTTTGTGCACATGTGTGTGTGTTTGCTGTTATTTTCCGCTATTGCAGGAAACATCCCACAGACGACTGTCACTCAAATAGAAGTGGTGGGAGAAGGAAACTGTGGTACGACTGAGTCATTTTTTCCTGAACACTGTGTTCTCTGCAACGTGAATCATTCTCACAAACTCTAGAAGAATGTCATTTCTCTGAAGGGGAAAAAAAGCCCCAAGTAGCTTCACAGAGACAAACAAGCGTGTCTCCTCACCTTCCACCGTTACAGCTGATACCTCTGGTATGTGTTTGAGAAGTCGCTGCAGCCTTGATGTGACATTGTACAGTGGAAGAGTAAAGCTGAAGTCGACCAGCAGTGATGTAGCAGTTCTGTAGGGATGCACAGCCCATGAGCTGAAATAATAGACTGAAACATCATCGGACTGCAGAGCTCCAGTCACCTATTAGTGGTAGACACACGAAAAGTAGAAGGAAAAATTAGCCTAACCCCAGAACAAGCTTTTTTTTATATTTAAATTTGTTTAATAAACAAAGCAAGATTTAGCATAGCCATATAATATGTAGCTGAAGTCGTGCAGTAGATGCAGTATTATTACTAGTATTGGTGTTAGCAGCAGCATTACCATTGCTTGTAGTAATCTTGTATGATTCAGCAATCCTTCATCCATAGATATCAGTTGCTGGTATTCCGTCTTCACTGTCACTGTTGCATTCAAAAGGTATCTTCCATTCCCAGAAGAATTTGTTGATACTGAAAGTTAAGTTCAAAAGCGATGCTGTAGCGATATGTATGGAGTGAGGGGGCCAGCTCAAATGTTTCTTTTGTTTCACTAAAAAAGTGAAGTCCTTCTGAGGTTTGCTAAAAATAGAGGTTTGAAAAATCCCTTGCTGTTTCCACAAAAATGTTTTCAAAACCTACCAGTCATCAAATATGTTTTATACAGGCCTGGTTTTGACTGAAAAGTATGTGAACTGACATTTAGAAAGTAAAGTCACAGTCAAGTGATTTCCAAGTTAATGACCATATTCTAAACACACTAGGACTATTTCTAATAGTACTCAGTGAGGTCTGCAGAGTATCACAAGATCCCTAGTAAGTAGGACATATTTCTAAAGAGACATGTGTATTTTAAAGGGAGAATGTGTAATATTTGAAAGAAGCAAGTAATTAAGCAACAGCCTTGCTCAATTCGGTACACTCAGGGACGCTACACCCCTTATTGGTCTGCTATGACCAGTAGCTTACAGAGAACATTGCTGTGTAAGGAACTTTACTGAGTCAGGTCAGTAACCTTGCAACTCCTCACTAATCTTTCTACTGTTATGCTGTAATTATTAATACTTTTGATCATCTCTGCTGTGCTGTCTGAAACAAGTCTGACGTCTAGCAGTATCTACTAGGTAAATATTAACAGTTTTAGAGGAAAAAAACACTTTATTAAAATAATCACAATATAAACTAACCTGCAGGATCACTGCAGAAAGAGCGACCCAGTCCCTGGCAGCATTTTTGCCAGCCTGGGCAGTCCGTGTCCCACTCACAGTCCTCAGATTCGGGATGCAATCCATCTGCATTTGGACAGGATCCTGGTTTGGCACTGAACTCCATACTCCTGTTCACAGCTTCATTGAAAGGAAATAACACATTACAGGCCATATATTAGCAGTGAGATATTTGTAGCAGTGCACTCTCTGTTCTTCCATCTGGTGTCTTGCACACAGCGCTGCACACTGAAAGGTCATGCTGATTGCTTGTCTGTCTATAGTGCATTTACTAAATAATCTGATTTTATTAATCTAAGGAAAAATTGTATAATTTACAAACTCAGACACAGATGAAGGATGTGCAGTGCACTCACGCAGGGCGCAGTAACGACCAACTTGGACGTAGCCGTTGCAGCACCTGGTCACTTGCTCCACCACTGTCTTGTACTCCGTCTGATAGGTCGTCCTGTAAAGTGTGACTCTACATGTCTTCCACAGGAGCCAGCCGCCACATGGCTTTGTCACAGTGTAGGGGGCCTCATACATCACCAGGGAACTCACAGTCCTTGTCTCATTGTGAATACAGAGATGGTAGCTGGATTCAGACAGGCTACATCCTGGAATAAATTATATATTGTCAGTTCAACTGTTGATTATGTTTTGTGTTAGTGTGCGACTGCATAATCATTTGGCAATTAAATTTGGCTCACAAAATAATACTAATAGATAATACTTATAATAATAAGTGTAACTATGTGTCTAATATGTGAAACAAGAAGTGTAAAACCTCATAAACACAGTTGTGTCAGCATGTCAATTTTTTATATTAATCTTCATAAAGGCCTACCTTCACACAAAGTGTTTTGTCCCCTACAGAGAGCCAGCAGGGCCACAGCCACACAGAAGGAGAGCATCCAACTCATTTTTCACAGATCAGAATCTCAAGCATATATTTAACAGCCACATTGTGTGCGTGTGATTCTCTTTGAGATGATGCCAACTCACTGTCTAAGGTGTATTCAAAGACCAAATCCTCTGTGGTTCAGTCTTTCTCCTCCTCTTGTTGCACCATCGGCCCCTAATGTCACGGCAGCCAGCAGGTAGGTATCAGATGACAGTGAATATTTATAGAGTTATTGTAGTACTAAAATTATATTAATTTTATATATAATGCAACATTGGTAAAATTTGATAGCATGTATTGCCACAATGTATCGTTATGAGCTAGTAAGCCTTTATAACATCTATGTGATTTTCACAAAGGAATGACCCTGCTTTTTATTTTTCCAAAATAAACAAGTAGTTATTTTGCTCATTTAAGCACTTATACTATATTTTTTGGCAAGATCAGGGCCGGTAAACATGTTTATGATGCCAGGAGGAAAGAGATGTGGGATGGGAGGAGTGAACGTCCCTAATGATTGGGTTTCCACACAGGTAACCATGGCAGTGCTTCTATGCTGCTATCACTAACAGTCTGTGTCAGCCATTAATGATGAGCAAGAACGAGCGAGAACTTCACTGCCGTTTATTTCATCTTCATACTCATTATAAGAAGTAACAGCGGGGTGCTTTGGCTGTCAAAGAAGAGGTCTAAAAAAAGACTCTATCATCACTTTGACAAGAACGTGAATAGCATGCTCAATCCGCTGCATTCGTTGAAATCTTTTCATGCATGTTTTTGTCCTTAGGTAATAGCTATTTGTATAATTGTTGTCTTTCTGTGGTAATGAGCTGTAAAAATGGGACTGACTTTACTTCTTCCGGTCATTAAGTGATAATGACTGGGTACAAGCTGATGAGCCGGAGCGTGTGGATGTACAGTAGGGTGGTGTAAGCCATTTAAAGTCACACACACATTAAGTACATTTATATTACAAAATAATTCACTCCCCTAATAAAACATTGTTGTAAAAAGAAATAAAGCATCAAAACGTGTGCATTCACTGTTTTCAACAGCAGTGCCTAATTGGGTCACAAGATTGTCTCCAGGTATTGCACCTGACAAGGATTCCCAGTAAGAGGCTTGTAAGCCACATAAACATAGCAACAAGTCCCCATGGGTGACAGTAACGGCACAAATCTACTGCCATGCTATATTGACTTCTATTCAGTCACAGATCTAATTAGTTTCTCTGGGGTTAACTGGTGCTGTACACTGTTTATTAAGTTTATATTTATAAGGTCATTTAATACAATATTCATAATTTGTTTGTTCAATAGGTATTTCATTTATAAAAATATTATACATGTACTAAAATCTATTTGTTCTAGTTATTTCGAAAGTTATATATTCATATTTTTTTATTTCAAAAAGGCTATAATAAATAAAGAAAAGGCCTAAAAGCGTTGAATCTCTTTGAATATTTAAAGTAACTTAAATATTTAGTGGGACTTTTCAGTGAAAGACCCTGCCTCCATCCTGGGACAGGTTACTGTAACACATGTGACATCACATTGAGCATCAAGCAAAATACAGATAAAATACTTAATTTATAATTTAATGAAACGTTATTATGAAATCATCTCAGAACAGCGGTAATTACAGTACAGACTATGTTAAAACGAAATGAGACTATAACAGTTAGTTGCAGAAATAAAAATGAAGAACCGTTCAAATGAAAAACATGACCTTTCCCTTTAAATTAGCCTCAACCGACTTTTTCCCGCCTCCTGCTCTTTGACCAGCCTATCAGAGCGCAGCGCACGTGACGAGCGTTCTATGCGATGACCTCATCCCTGGTGTGGGATGACGTCAAATTCAAGATGGATGGAATCACGACCAGCGCGCAGAAATCTATACAACACTGAATAAAGTCCTGGCTGTGTGGAGGAAAGACCGTGCTGACGACGGGCAGGGTAAGTGTAGACACACTACTAAAGTTCACATTAAACAAAATGAGCAGGGAGGGTGAAAACTAGTTGGTAGACTGCTGTTAAGGAGAAGCTTTTTCCTTTTCCTCCCTGACGTAACTGGAAAGGGGGGGTTGTGCTGCTGTAAAACCCGACCAGATACAACCTGTTTTGCCGCCAGCGTCAGGCTGGGATGAACCGTTTTTTGAGGATTAAAAACACTTCCACCAGGAGGTGGTGGGTGTAATTCACCCCACACACACTCCAGCAGCGTCTGTGTCCGTCCGCACTGTCTGTGTTTTCATTCCGGGATCACCGTGGTGGAGTCCATTGAAACGCGCTCAACTTTTCCCTCTTGGTCTGATGGAGATGTTGTAGCGTCAAAGCGGAACAGCCGCAGCCCCGCTTCTTTAGACCATTTTATTACTCAGAAAGAGGAACAGTTTCTAAACTGAAAGCCGCATTTCTGTCGGTTAAGTTATCTGAGATGAGAAATTCAGCCACGTCTCATGGATGAACAAATACTGAAAGCTTGAGTCTACTTCCTCATAGAAAACCGACACCTCAGAATATTCCCTGTTAGTGTCTTAACGTGGTTTACACATCCTGATAAACAGGGCACTTGGCGATTGTTAGTTTAATGAATGAATGAAGCTTCGGCATGTGAATATGTTGCAGAAAGTGTCAAATCAGTTAACATAAATAAGTTACCTTCCGATCAGAGTTTTCAAAATAAGAGCCTTAAGGCGCAATGTGCAGGTTTGGCAACTAGGAGTACAAACAAGCTAATCTTTAGTAGGTGAGCATGCAGTTAGACTTGTTGCTGTCGCATATATTCCAGTGTGTCCTAATAGCTGACAGATCTTCATGTAGTGGTCTGTAATAAGCTATCTGTTAGTGACTGTGACAGAACTGTATTCATAAATGACAACAATGCAAATAAATTGAGCAAATTAATGTTTTATGACTTCATAATGTTTATACATTCACATGCTATTTTATATATATATCTTTTTAAAGCTAATGCAGTCTCTCACCATCTCCTGATCTTCATAAAGGATCTAACAACAAACTACAACCTTCAAAATGACCACAAATCAACATCTCTCTTAACCAGTGTCATTACAGACTAAACCTTTACATATTTATGAAGGTGGGCTTTACTGTGCGGTATTTGAATGAGACCACGTAGTTTTTTTTAGGTGTGCCTCACAAACAAGCAACTCAGTGTGCGTTGCAATAAAACTGTGAACAAAGTTTCTTTCTATGCTTGACACATATAATGTGAAAGTGTTTACCAGTGCAGGGTTTCTGCCAGGAAAATGTTCTTCTTACACCTGATATTATAACTAATTTAGTTGGTGTACATTAAGCGTTAATTCCTGCGTATTAATTATATCAGTGGAGGTTGGGCAGCATGGTGGTGTAGTGGTTAGCACTATCAGCCACAGTCTTTCTGTGTTTGCAGTTTGCGTGTTCTCCCTGTGGGTTCTCTCTGGGCTTCCTCCCACAGTCCAAAGACATGCAGTCAGGTTAACTGGAGACTCTAAATTGCCTCTGACTCTAAAGTGAGAGTGTGGATGGTTGTCTTTGTCTATATATGGCCCTGCGATGGACTGGCGACCTGTCCAGAGTGTACCCTGCCTCTCACCCATATGACAGTTGGGTTGGGCTCCAGCATGCCTGCAACCCCTACAGAGACTGAGTGGTTCAGAAAAAGGATGGATATTCGTTGATGTGGTTTTATTTTGAACAAGCCCATGTTCAAGTGCTTATTACAGATTTTTGCATTTTGTGGTGAAGGGCCTTTATTTTGAAACTGAACTTTGTAAATTCCACGTATTATCCTGTGTCACTGAGCCTAACTTGACAAAGCTGTATTTTTATACCATGTCATTACAAACATGATGTAATGCACGTAAACTTGGTGTGTCTGTCCTAAAGTATTACCATAATACCATGCTGTGGTAAATAAAGAGATTACAATGTGGTGCTCATCATAAACAACAACGAGTACAAATAAGAATTGCCTGAAAAACACACTATACCTTCCACTCAAAACCCTATTTAAGTAACATTAGTAATCAGAAAATAGGCACACTGGAAATTATCATCTGTTCACCGTAGGGCTGTGATAAGCCATTTTTTTTATTGTCTGTTAATATATCAGTTATTTACATGTTTCTTCATAAAATGCATCTTAGTATTTTGAGATATCCAGGTGACATGTGACAACAGTCCAAAATGTAATTTTTATTGGTTTACAATCATATTAAACAGGCAGGAAATCCTCATGAATGATAAACTGGAACATGATAATATTTGGCTTATTTTTTTAAGTGACCTAAATAAACAATTAACTATCAAAATATTTTTCAGTTGTAAGAACTTGTAATGAAATATGAGTGCTATGCATATTCAATAATTAATGTTATAAATGACTTTCTTCTCTCCTTAATACATGGGAAAAAAAGCAGAAAAGTCAATATTTCCTTTTAGCCTGTGTCTGATAATGTCAGTTACTATGAAAACTTATGGCAAAGCAGTTTTGTGCAATCATCAAAAATTAAACCTGCAATTTATCCTTGTCTCTTGTCTTTCAGCCATGGAGAGTCTGGTGCATTACAGTAACCCCTCCCATACCCTCACAGTGTTAGGGGTTCTCAATGAGCAGCGCCTGCGGGGCCAGATGTGTGACGTAGTCCTAATTGTGGCAGACCAGAGGTACCAGGCCCATAAGAGTGTTCTGGCTGCCAGCAGCGAGTATTTCCAGTCCCTGTTCACACGGATGGATACAGAGTCACTGAAAGTTGTAAACCTGGATTTCTGTGAGCCTGACGCCTTTGAGATAGTTCTGAATTACATTTATTCCTCCTCACTCTTTGTGGACAAAGGCAGCCTGGCAGCCATTCAGGAGTTGGGCTACAGCCTTGGAATCCCTTTTCTCACCAACATTGTGTCAACAAGGCCACATGCATCATACTGCGTGTCTAGAAAAAGGCTTTCGTTTTCAGAGGGAGATGAGAATGATATTCAGACAAGAAGTGTTATTGTGTGCCGGGTCCGAAATGATACGACCCATCCTCACTCAACTCACCAGAGAAAAACATCTGAGAAATCATCATCATCTTCTCACCCTACTCGAGAGTCAGCTCAGTCTTCATCAGAACACAGCCTTTATGGATCAATAAGGAAGTCTGAATCCATCCGTGAGAAATCATGTGAACAGACTGAAGCTGTGGAAAGGAAGTCCACTTATCCATACAACTCCATATTAAAAGGGAATCCATCACACATCACATCCATTAGGCCCCAGCTAACATCATCAGTGTCTTTCAGTGATGCTGAAGTGCAGCACATTGGGCTGCAGTCTGGCACTGAGCAGGACACAACAGAAGAGAATGAGGAGGCCGAGCATCACACCAAAGTGCCCTTTCAGGGTCAGGCCAGTGAGCCAAGCCAGACCATCGACAGGAGCGGGCCGCTCATAAAAAGCCTACTCAGAAGATCATTATCCATGGACAGCCCAGTTCCAGTCTTCTCACCCACACTGGAGCTTAAGGAGCTGCAAAATCGAGAACAGTCAGTTGTTAAAATGGCATCAAAGGCATCGGGGCTAGAGACATCTACTCACAATGGCAATTCTAAAAGAACATCCCCTCTGGTTCTCAGGCCAAAGTATACCAGCAGGTATGATGAAGAAACTCAGGTAGAAAGAGAGGTCAGTGTGAAAGCTGAGCCCAGCAGTCCCCTCGCTGACCCCATGGACATTATACGAATAACAGTTGGAGATGCTTTGCCAGTTAATCTTAAAGACTTGCAAACAAATTATGACCAAGGTTCGAGGCTTGACTTGAGTCCTCTGGGGAGAAGAAAGGACAGGCCGGACAACAGGCGGTACCCATTCAAGAAGAGCAGGTTCTTTAAAGAACACGCCCTGTCACTTGATAAGAACATGCCAGAAACAGAACCTCACAGTGCCAGCAGTGACTCTAATGAGAACAGTGGAGAGCTGCATCAGAACAAGATTTTCAAATGCTGGAACTGTTTAAAGGTTTTCAGGTCCAGTGCTGGGTTGCATCGTCACGTAAATATGTATCACAACCCAGAAAAGCCGTATGCTTGCGACATCTGTCACAAGCGCTTCCATACCAACTTCAAAGTGTGGACACACTGCCAGACTCAGCATGGTGTAGTGCAAAACCCAGCCTCATCCTCCAGCTCCTCTGTACTGGATGAGAAATTTCAAAAGAAGTTAATAGATATTGTGCGAGAAAGAGAAATAAAGAAAGCATTGCTTTGGAAGCTAAAGAGGAATAAGCAAGGTTTGCAGTCTCCCGCACTTACTAAGAAGAGATCAAGGCCCAGCTTCATATGTCCGTACTGTGGGAAAGTATTTGTGTTCCAGTCTCAGTACAGACAGCATTTAAGGACACATCCGTCCGAAAAAGCTGACCAGGACACAGCAACTGAGAGCATCCTCTACCAGGAACAGGATGAGATCATTCAACAGCAGAACACAGACACGGGTGTTTACTCCTGTAGACTCTGCAATATGAAGCTGTCGTCACTCTTAGAACAGGGCGATCATGAGCGGGGCTGTCAACATGCAACCGTATGCCCTTACTGTGGCCTCCGATTCTCCAGTGCAACTGTCAAGAAGGACCACGAAGCACATTGTAAGTACAAGAAACTGACATGCTTGGAGTGTATGCGAACCTTCAAATCCTCCTTTAGCATTTGGCGGCACCAGGTAGAGGTCCACAACCACAACATGATGACTATTATAGACCAGATTCACCTGAAGCAACAACAGAACAATGAGGAGGCGTCTGAAATGCTCACAGAGGAAAATTACAGCGATGAGCCTACAGCAACTGGGAGCTTAAGAGACAATATCAGTTACAGTGACTCCTCAGGCCCACCTATATATGATTCAGAAGACTCCTCATCCTATGCGCCTGAGGACTTGAGCATGGGTCACCATGGCAAGCTGGTAGTGAAGGAAGAGCCTTTAGAGGAGGCTGTGAGTGAAAGGGAAAACACAGAAACCGCCAAAGCTGTGCCTGAGGAGCCCGGCGTGTGGCCATGCGAGAAATGTGGAAATCTTTTCAGTTCTCGCAAAGACCTGGAACGACACCAGGAGCTGCTGTGCCACATCAAACCGTTCATCTGTCACATCTGCAACAAAGCCTTCAGGACCAACTTCCGCCTTTGGAGCCACTTCCAGTCCCACATGTCGAATTCTAGCGAACCTGGAGCCAAAGAGATAGACAGACACCCATCACCTCTCTCTCCCTCCCCTCCCATGACCCCTCAGAGCTCTGAACGTCCACCCCCACAGGCCTCTGTGCTCAAATCCACCCAAATAGCGTCAGTTGCTGCAGTGATGGCAGAGGAGTCTAGCAGTCCAGAGCCCTGTAGCTCATCAGTAAGCAAAACAATAAGGCCTGAAATAGACCAGCAACCCAGCAGCCACAGCCCTCTGTCAAGGTCAAAGAGCACAGAGAATCCAGGGGGCCCTCAGGAATCAGACACACTCTTTTACCATGCACCGTCCCTCTCTGCTCTTACGTTCAAGAGGCAGTACATGTGCAAACTCTGTCACAGGACCTTCAAGACAGCCTTTAGTCTCTGGAGCCACGAGCAGAGTCACAGCCACATGTAAGAATCAGACAAGTTACAGCAGTTTCTCTTAGGAGCCAATACTTAATATAAACGTAAACACACCTCAGCCTACAAAAGGAAGACTTTGAATGTACAGTATAGCTTATTGGCTTGACTCCAATTCAACATTAAAGTGGCCATGTTCATTAGAGGTGTAAACGTGAATGTGCAATCAAGTGCTAGATTCCTCTGTGAGATGAGTTGATTTTAAATGGTTTATTTTGCTTCCAAAATGATCTATAAGCATTTATCTATTTGAGTCTGCTTGTATTTACCTATCTGCGTGTTTTGAGAAAACAAGGTACAGACTTTTCCCCCTCAGCAAACTATATACACTGATTTCTCAGAGTGTGGAAAAAGTGCTTTAAACCCTTGGAGGCTCCAGTTTAATTAGTGCTTTTGCTTTGTATCTCTTGGTGTCAGTGACATCCCTTATGATGATATTGGTGGCCTCAACAATGTATTCAATATGCACTTTGTTTAACAGTTTGGTTCTGTCTTAGGGAGACTTAGTCCAAAATGTTAGCTCAGATACTTCTGTTTTCTCAAGTGTCTGTTTTGCTCTTCTATATTTATCATGTGACTATCATGTTCGCATTGAGTCATTTAATTTAATGAGCTGACTGAATCCTTCAGTGTAACATAATGTACATCAAACACACCTCAGACACCTGTTAGTTTAGGCACTGCATCTCTTTATGCTGCATATATGAATTGCTTACAGTCTTCATTCAGTACTTACACTGCATCTTCCTAATTGTTAGCCTGGTGAATCATTGTTACGAGTACACAAATGAATGAGTCAGTGCAATCATCAGTCTTAAGACTATAACTAGAACTATATAATTTCTAAACATTGTTGAATAAAATTATTTTTAAAAGGTGCTCAAACCAGCTGTCCATTAAAAATGGGGATAATTGTGTGTGAAGATTCATAGCAATCAAAGTTCCAGAATAGTTTTTTAAAGTGCACTCCAGTGAAGTGTGATATGATTACAATTATGTATATTATACACAATTTCTGAATCCATGCAGTCCACCCACCCAGTGCAGCACCAGTGTTATGTAAATAGTCTTACAGATAGATTAGTGCAATTAAACAGATTTGGTAATTAACCAAGCTTTACAGTGCTTTAATGGCCTTATGCAACTTAAAAAATCTATATTGTCAATATTAGTTTACATAAAAGCACAACTGAATTTCAGATGACTTATGACTCAGGCATTTCAGGGTAGTAAAATCATGAAAAGGCAGAGGCATGAGAAAGCAAATCTTCTGCACTTATTCTTTGAATAGTGAAAGAATGTTCCTTCTTCCTAAAGATTCATTATTAAAGATTGTGTTTGGATTGTATTCCAGTTGTTTCACAATTGTATTCTTGTACAAGTATATACTTCTGCTTTGGGCTTGATTTTTAGAAATATGTCATAAATTATTATGTTTGTTACTATTTGGGTGATGTCACAGAGTGCTTCACAAAACCTATGAGAAGAGAGCTGCATTGTGATGTTAACTTTCATTGCAGATATTCTGTATTGATAACAGTGCTCTTAATTTCTTTGTGAGAAAACCTTTTTTGAAAGTTTCACAGAAATGAATTGTGTATATGGAAGTGTTTGTATTCTAGATTTTGTACCAATTTTGTTAGTAAACAACAGTTTGATCTTTTTAGTATTCCCGTGCTCTCGCTGCAATAATGAATATTTGTATCAGCATCGGTTGCATTATTGTTGCTTTTGGAGACTTGCAGCTGTTTTGTGTTTAGGTTTTTCTACAGGTTTTGTGCTTCATTTCTGTAATAAATAGTAACAATGGACAATATATATATATATATATATATATATGAAGTACAGTTATTTGTGGTCTTTGTTGTAAACTATACCTTGAAATATCAAGCTAGGGGTTCTCATTATCTTCACTCAGAAAACAGTCCTCCAGAATGTCTCACAGTCCAAGGTAACATTTTCAGATGTCTTGTTTTGTCTAACTAATTGTTGGATACACAACAATAGTAATTTGCTATACCATGTGACAAGGAAAATCAAATCTGGTCATCTGGAACTGGTAAATGCATTTTGCTTTAAAGTTAAAGTCAAACAGTTATATGAATATGAAAGTGGTTACTGATTAAGCTTCTGTCACTGAACTAATTCCTTAATCTACTAACATTTGCAGCACTATATTGGATTAACTATTAGTGCTGTAAATTGGATTTTACACCCTGAAACTCAGAACTGAACTAGCCTATACATATTCTCTTACTAGATTTGGCATATCCTCTAAACATGCTAATAAAATACAAACTACAAATCCCATTTCCAGAAAACATAGTGTCCTTTTTCTAAAATGCATCATTGAGCATAAAAGTTTCATCCACAAAATGCAAAGTCTGCAAGCAACTTGTGCGAAACCCTCTGAGAGAACTGCCAGCCAGTTTTAAAAGATTTCTCAATACAACATGCAAATGAATTAAATGTTTCACCATCTACAGTGTAAAGGCCAAGGGTTGACACCAGTAAGGAATGTGTGTGTGACCTTTGATTACTCAACAGCACTGCATAAGAAACCATATTGCTACCATGCCAAGGGTCTCAGGAGTACTTTGGAAAATCATTGTGACTTAACATATCTTTTATTGCATCCACAAATGCAAACTGAATCTCTGTTATGCAAGAAGAAGGTCAGATGAGTCCATGTTTCAGCTTGTTTTCGGAAATAACAGATGTTATATTCTCTGTGTCAAAGATGAAAAAGACTGTCCAGACAGTTAGCAGCAAAAGGTAGAAGAGCCAGAATCTGTGATGGTGTATATTGGCATTTTGGAGAGACATATGATCAGCATCTTTTTCCAGGAAGTCAGTGGACAATTCAGCAGAACACTTTTAATGTTCTGCTGACAGTGTCTGATACCTGTGTCGCAGGCAGATTTAATTTTTTTGGGCTTTTATAAAATATTAAGAAATACTTTTCAATATAATACTGAATCTCTGATACTATAATTGTTTACCCAACTATAAGGTTTTCAATTAAATGAGCTTGTTTGTTGTATAATCTTTCTTTTGCAAACTAGTAAAGTTAAGTAACAGATGTCAGTTTTTACAATGTGACCGTTGAGTCAAAGTCTGTTTATTAATCTACCTGTAAAGCTGACTATGTGAAAGTGCGCACACATCGTCCTGTTAGAAGAGTCATGAGTCAGGGGGGATGTTTTTTCAAGCTGTGGGCCACTGTGACAATTTCTGGCTGGAAACTTGGGAGTGAACTTAGGAAGTGTTTGCTTTCAGTTGGAAAAATGGCAAACTGGAAATCCTGTCCTACCCATGTGTAAGGTCACGCTCTCTATCAAACTATGTGCAGAGAGGAAGTTTTCACATAGATAGAGGAAACCTGTTTCCAAACGCATCCACATCTTTTCAACAAAAACAACCAGATTTTATTATATGTTGTGAGTTAATCTTTGCCAAGAGTTGTTCTCATTTCAAAGGTTAGGACAGGTTTACAGAGGGACTCTTCAGTTTAAAGGAGCAATGACTGCTCACTATAAATACCATCAGTTATAATTAACATTTATTACAAGCTACACTACTTTTGAAGAACTTAGCTGGTATATAATGTCATGAATCTCAAGGTACAAGCAAAACCGGAACCACAGCGAAGACGTCGGCAAAGAAATCATATTGACACTGCTTGATTAAGCTGAGTAGTGAATAAAATCTGTATCATTCTTGTTCCTCACAGTGCCAGTGTGTCTTTAATCAGTCTCCTCATGGTGGTGCTTACAGAAGTGCCCAGAGAGTCAGTGATCTGGTATGTGATCTTGTAAAGGTATGGCTGGACATCTTTGAGACTGGTGTCAAAAACATTGTCCACTTCAGACTGGGTGGGCATCTTTGGCAGGTATTCGTGGCGATTTATGACCTCAACAACGTTGATCACCTTCTCACCCAGCTTCTCACCCACTTTCTCTCTGCAGATCTGCCTCTCCTGCTCATTAGCCAGGTTGACAACGTTGACCTTTATGCTCCACACTTCCCAGGGGATACACTCATCAGAAAAGGGCCAGCGAGACTTCTTCTTCTGGTAGAACTCCAGAGAGATCTGACCCATGCCATCGCTGCCAGTGTTGCTTAAGGCATCCTGTAACCATAGAATATCATAACATCAATTACAGGCCTGTCCGTGGGTTACACTCCACAATCATGTTAAAAGCACCAATTACCTTGAATTCAGACACAGCTTTCCTGATCACCCTGTCCAACTCCTCCGAGGACACCCTGACAAAGGTGAAATCGATGAAGTCACAGTCGATGTCTAGTGTGCCCACTGTACCGATGGAGTAGGTGCCCTCCTTTTTGTAGTGAAATTTCCCAGTGCTGCGGTGCAGTAAAATGGTGTGCAGCAAAGCCAGCATAGCTTCTTCCACCTGCCGCGCCTCTACTGTTACCTCAAGAACTTCCGAGCGACAATTCATGGCGAAATTACAGTTATTTCCATTTACTTACGACGACACAAGTCGGCTAACGCTGCTGATCACGTTAGGTGACGAAGATATGCTTTGTTTACCTCCACGGCTGGGCGGGGCCTATTCTACAGACTGTTGTGCAATATAAAAATACAATATAGGTTTACATAAAGGGAAAACGTAATTTTTATGAACTGAGTGTAGGAACAGTATAGCTGAACCTTGCTAGCTAGTCTAATGTTTGCTAGAAATAGGACAGGAAGATGTGCTAATGATGACACACGGACAGCCTACGGCAACTCGTGTAGTACAAAAAACTCTTCCTGCATCGTCGACAACAACAAACGCTTGCGTTTGTCGCAGTGCATTCTGGGAGTTACAGTTTGTGCCACATATCTGGATCCAAACGGTAACTTTGTACAGTCAGACCGAGACTGAGCCGCTATCGAGTCTTGCGGCAGAGACCGCACTCTTCGCTTTCAGGATGTTTTCGGTTTCGTGTTCCCTACCTGGCTTTCGTCCGGTGGAACTTAAGCGTGGACTTTGCAAATAAGTTTAGTTAGTTTGGCGGCTCCGTAGCTAATGAAGAATAGCCACTTAGTTAAGCGAACCGTGGCGAAGATTAGCTAACTAAGCTAACCACCGCATTCAGGTAGAAGAGTGTGCTATTCTGCAGGTTTAGGACAACACGTAGGCTACTTTCCGTTAACTGGCAATGGCCTTGGTCTCTGTGACCAGATTGCATGGTTTGCGACCTCTATGTGGCGTTGAAAGTGTGCTCTAGACTACTGCAATATGGATAACAATAAGCACAGTTTGTTTTGGGGGTTGATATGTGTGCAATTATCTATTGTCAGAGACTGCTTCCATTGATTTTGCTGCTCCTGGACTAAATAAATACTATGAGGTTTCCAGGAAATTTCTCAGAGGAGGTGTGTTAAGCTGTGATCATCGCGATTATTTGCAAAGAATGTCCGACTTGGGAAGTTCTAGTTCATATTTTGGTCTGGAGGATCCGCAGTGGCTATGCATGGTCACACTGTTTATCGCATCCGTGGTTACCCTGATACTGTATTTTATACAGTACTTCCAACAAAGGGATGTAGGAAATACGCAAAGAACAACAGAGGACAATGCGGCGAAGAAGGAAGCCGCCTCTTTGCTGGGATGGGCGCTGTCACTGAAAAGCTGGAAAAGTCAATGGAGAGGAGCCTGGTGCAGAGCTTTGAATGATGAATCAAGGAAGTGTGGGGTAGGTCTCATGATAACCAAGCTATCGGTCTACTGTAGCAGGTGACTTCAATAAAGAAAATCCAGCCAGTCATAGGCTGTGACTGGGTTCATTTGTGCTTACATATAATTAGACTGTGATGCTTTTAAAGACCCTCCCAACCACTTAAATCTTACCCCAACCTCTGTTATTAAACATTTTTGATAGCTGATACTACCACTCTTACTGATGCTTTTTAAAATTATCATACAACAATGTATGCAAAAATACTTATGCATCTTTTTTCACCACCCCTTAACCATGCACTTTTGAAAATATATATGATCAAGTCAGAACCTAGACATTGGCATCACCAGTGTGATTGACTGCAGTCCTGATCATTGCCCATTAATTGACAACACAGTTCTCCTCATCTGTAATTTGTGTAATTGTCTTTTTCTATGTTCCTCTTTTCTTCGTCGATAGGGATCAGTTCTCTTGACTTTTGAAGAGGATGATTTCGAAGCATCAGAGCTCACGGTCGGCCATGTGTCTAGGTTTGAAAAGTCCGCCAGGAACAAGGTATGCTTTAGTCATGAAATCAACTTCTTATCAGTACAGGTGAATAAGTTCTGTAATAAGCACAGAACAACAATCTGTTCTGTCAACAACTGTTCTGTGCTTATTAATGTATTTTTTTCTGACAAGTATCTAGATGAGTTGTGCTGCTGTTGAACGTGCTTGTTGTATTGTCTTCCTCCACCAACAGCATCTGAAAACAGTACTGTTTGTTTTCCATGACAGCCTCATCATTCATCTGCATTACAGCAGTACGCACTTTATAGATTTCAAATTTCCTTGTTTATGTACTGTGCTGACAAAGGCTGTCCCTCAAGTCTACCTCATGTTTGCATGCAGTTGAAACCCACTAACTCGTCAGCTTGTCAGCTCTGGTACATATATATCCCAATGATGCCCCAATCACAAGACACTAGTAACAAATACTTGTGCTTGAAAAAGGCTGTGAACCACTTGTATGAAGCTTCTTTTATCAGTCATACAGATGATGTGTCTGTGGTGGAATGTGTGTAAAACAAACTGCCACCAGCAGGCTTTCATTTTTTGAGAGGTAAAACAGGGGCACATTGCTCAGTGTGCTGATGGCCTGGTTGGCTTTGTTGTGCTCCCAATGCAAACTCAGTGCTTTCTTTGTAATCACCGTGATATGGGCTAAAATACCAGGTTCTCTATTGTTGAATGGAGCAAGTTTAATGAACAGAGGCTTATTTTTACCCACATGGTGTGTGTGTGTGTGTGCACTTTAGGAAGCCTACATATCTGTGAAGCCTAGCACAAAGTAGGAACAGACAGACAGGAATGCACCAGCACCTATGCTTGTGCTTCAGTTTACCTCTTATGATGTCATACTGAACAGGATGCAAACAAACGATACATGGAGGAAGAGAACGCTCTACCATTGTGTGATAATTCGCTCATTCAGTGCACTGAATGTATTGTACTTGCACATGATTGAATCCACTGATAATGGTTTTGGAAGCTAGTAAAGGTTTACTTTTCCTGTGGCAAATATTTAGTTTCTGCATTTGTTTCAGCAAACATGAGTGTCATTAATGCCTTACTTTATTTTCCCAACAGGCTGCTTGCTGCAGTGTGATTGGGGAGAAGCTTCAGTTCTCGCTCAGTGCTGCGTCAACAGCCATGGCTACAGTTGATCCTTGTAAATACACAGTCTGTATAGCTCCACTGGAGCTGCAGGTAAGTGCTCTATAGTTGGTCCCAGGATATCTGTTAAGTCACATATTTAATGAAAAAACAGTACTCATTTGTTCTTTTTGTAAAGTATCCCTTTCACACTTTCTTTGGAAGTCACTGCGGTTTAGTTTAATGGGAGATTTTATTGAACATGATGTGCTGCCCAGCATTGGCTTTCTGCTGGCAGCAGCATTAGATTAAATGGTTGGTGTATGTTTCTGTGCTTGGCAAAGGTCCAAAAGACCTCATTAAAATCACTGTCAGGCCCTTTTCCAGGAACACTCATTGAGTTTGCCAGTGTTTACATTTGTCAGGGCCCTCACAGAACTGAAGACGCCCTGAAGTTTTAACAACAAGGCTAAGACTGCTTTGTCTCACCTGGAAATTACAGTCAGTTATTGTCATCCTCAACTGACTACGCTTATCTCTTTGTTAAGCTATTGCCGTGGCTTATCCACAGTCTTTCCTAACACATGTCCCCTTTAGAATTAGGTGCAATGTTGAAATGAAGTGCAGCCAAAGGTGATTAGTTGGAGTATGCAGTGTGCAGTGCATTAGGCTTGGGTAAGCCTGTAGGTTCACTGTTAAATGTTAACCAATGTATAGATACAAACAGCTACATGAACTAACCCAATTATATTAAGGCTATTTTTAAACTGGTAAGATGCTTGTACCCCCTGTTGAGCTCAGTGCTCCGTAAATACAACAGGAGTGAGAGGTTACAGAGCTTAAGCAGCGATTAGAGTTGTGGAGTTTCTGTTTTGGTTGTGCATCAGTTGCTGTTGCAGGAACACAAAGAAACCATCTTTTCTCTTTTTCACTTTCACTGTTTCAGTCTGGATAAGTCAGAAAGGCCCTTTCAAATGTCTCAATCCATCCACTGGAATATGTGTTGGCTTTTGACAGGCTAGAATTGTTCTAGCTTGACATGAGTGCAGATATGTGTGGAACCAAAGTTCTGGGAAAGGGACATAATAATACACCCTGCTCTCTACAGTGTGCTGCTGAGCATAGTTTCTGTTGCATTATGATGAGCGATGCCATGTGTGAGTTAATCCAGTATTCACCTTTGTAATGCAAACACACATTTACATCTCATGTAGTTTGACTCCATAACTGTCTGTTCTCATAATCAGCAAAGGCAGTCTTAAACAACTTCTGTTCTTCAGTTGATGTTGATTAATGGGGTTTTTAAAAAGTTACAAAATGCCATTTAAGCTTGCCCTAATGTAAAAACTGGAAATCAATTCACTCTACTTACACTGCACCACGCTCTGCACAACACTTGCAGATAGTTGTTATAAATCCTACAAACTTACTAATCAAGAATAAATCTTTGCTATTCTCTGATTGGTTAGAAGAGAAAACCTCACTCACACTTTGTTTGGCTGTTCTGTGGGTCTGTGTCAGAAGAGGCTTCAGCAGCACATCTCTACACTGAGACAAGTTATGAAGCATATTTCTAGGAAAAATATTTACCCTATTTTCTAAGATTCCCAGTTTAAGAGATATGTATGAACTGATTCTGGTCGTAGAGGCATGAAATTGTTCTCCAGGGTCCTTCTAATCATTCTTACTGCTATCTGATGAAGCCCTTGTTTGGCATGATGCAAGCAGCTGTTCTGTTTTTCACTGGAATCCAGGCATGCTAGGGCAGGATGGCCCTGTCGTGTCTCTCTCTTCCATTTTCTTTCACTTTTTCTGTCAGATGAGCTACAGAAGTTGTTGATGTTCATCTTGCTGATTTTCTCCAAGTGACCCTCTTTCTGTTTGTTAGGCTGATAAGAGAGGTATTGCATACCTTGCTTGCATTTTGTTTTAGAGCCTATGGTGGCAGGCCAACCTTCCTAGCAGGAATAGTTGTAGGCCTTTTTCCTCAGTCACTTAATTAACATAATCATATTACTATTATTATAGTCTAGTAACTTAAAGTCAGCCAAAATATTGTACTAGTCAAAATACCACAATCTCCTGTAAATTGTAATACCACCTTAAATACCTAGGTAAATATGTAGGTATTTTACTGTGTTTCATTGACATCTCGTTGCATGGCCCAACATTTCACTGTATTAGAATGAGTCTGTCATATCACATACTTGTTATCTACCTGCTCAACAGTGAGTTTTGTTTTCCTCAGATGATATCATTATCATATTATATATATGGAGAGAGACTGTCTGTGTTTGGAGAGTCAATGAATGTGCATCTGCCTCAAAAATCATTCCTTACGTTCTTGTAGCAGAAGGTACATTTGAATCCCACTGCAAATGAAAATCCCATCCACAGATTACAGTTAGCAGTGTATCAGTGGCATAGCATTTTCATGATGTCCAATGAGTTATTTGAGCGAGTGTATCAGTGTAACTACCACCACTGAAATTAGTCAACAAATTAACAACAGTCCACTGGGAATAATGCTATGAGAACTGGTGCAATGACAAATTGCTTAGTTGTTTGGTAAATCAGCACTTGCCTCTCCCTTATCAACACCACTCCCATGCTATTGTCCTAAAGTCCTAAACCTATGAAGCTCTCTAGTGCAAGTACACTCTGACGTAATTGCATAGAGAATATATTTTCAATAGTATTGTAGATTTTACCACCATGAAAACTGTGAATGCAAACAACCTATGGCTGTGAGTGTATCTGCTGTGCTCCACAGCTTGATGTACAGAAGCACGTAACTGAAGATGAGGTCAAGGTGAGCTGGGGCGTGTCTCCTAGCAAGACTGGCAGTCTCCAGGTGATGCCAACCTCCACTCAGGTAATTTCAGTGCTGCATTAGGTGAAGCTGTGAAAAATGATAAATGATTATTGAATTTGTCTAATAATAGATTGATCTAGTAGTATTCTAAATCATCCCACTCATATTGTAAAAAGTAAAGCACCTTCGTTAGAATGAGACCAGTGAGGTGCATGCTGTTTTATTCTCTTTTACCACAATCAGTATATTTTAATATGTGTGATCATCCATCTCTGTCAGAACAATGCCCACACTTCCAGTGTAGCAGCTATAAAGGAACAATTGTGGCAGCTGTTATGTGCAACGCATCCCTGTGTGCTGCTGAGCTGCCGGCCTGCTCAGGCCTCAGAGGTCAAGGTGAGTGGGAGAGGCATGCCTGATGCGCGACAACTTGATACACTAAATACAACTTTTCTCCAATCTCAGAACTTAATTTTTGATCTGATCTTTTGAGATTAAATATGCCAAAATCTATGTTATCTTAGTCATAATGAAAATACAGTGAAGGAACTAGCTGGAACATGTATGTTTGCTGTAATATTGGAATCACGAAATCAACATTATTGAGTTATTCACTTTATTCACTTTCTCCAACAGGAAGCCCAAAACAAAATCTTTTCACCCCCAAAACCCCCTCGTGCCCACGAGTGGAAGCTGCTGGTGAAAAATATCCGAGTGGCGCTGAGTCAGGAGGAAGATGCTGCAGGTTGGATGTTTATCTCTTTTTTCAATTTAGAAAAACCAAAGCTCTGCTGAAACAGCTATGACTGTGACTTTATTGTCTCACTCTGTCAACTTTCATAAACCAACTTTGGTAATTTCCCTTTCCTTTCCCTTTCCTTTTTGTTAACACATCAGAGAACCATAAAGCTAGTTCATTGTAACAGGAAAAAAAACAAACTAGCTTGATGTTTATTCAAACATCTTTTATCATAAGCTAACTGCTGCACTGGCATCAAAATACACTGTACACTGTCTGTGTCTGTAAAACAAAAGGACAAGGTCTCTGATTTGACAGTGTCCTTCAGCATTATTGACTAATAACAAGAGTAGTAGTAGAGTCAGACTGAAAACATCACTTTCATTTTGTTGTATGAGGGAACACTTGTTATAGTTTGTCCACATTGTTTCAAGAATCCTTACTTTATTCAGTTTTTGCCAGCATAGTCTTTGCTGTTGTTCAGAGGCTGTAAAAACAGTAGTTTTAACAGCATCTCATTAGTGATAACTACTCACATAATTGCCAAAACATCATCCACAACAACTATGCTGTAGTAGTTCCTGTTGTGAGTCATTTTCTGAGTTGTGTGCCAGTGACTGTCAGGACAACCTTGTGTTTTCTGTACATCACACACATGACACAGCGGTCAGCACTTCCCTATTTGTTTCCCTTGAGTGAAGAGCAGCTACACTTAGCTTAGCTTCACTCACTTCCTACTTTGCCTTTAAGGTCCCTGCTGATGTTGTATTTATAAGAAGACAGTCCTTTCATATCATTGGGTCACTGCTTGTGGCTGATAACTGTCAGTTAAGTCGTGCTGACCTCTGTTCTGTCCGTTAAAGTAAAGCAATGAAAGTCTTAATCTTGCAGCAGCACATTTTACTTAATCACTTCCTTCAGATGACTTTACAGTTGTCTCCTGGTTTCACACTGTTTCTTTTCCGTGATGCAAACTGTTTTTGTGTGTGTTTGTAGGCAGCATAAATCCTCTGTGTATAATGCAGTTAGATGATCCTCCACAGAGGTTTAACACTTCTGTCTTGAAGAACACAAGCAGTCCTGCCTGGGACCAGCCGTTTATCTTGTAAGTTTTACCCTAGTGCTCCGCAAACCACGGCTACCTTTGAGATTATGCTGTGTGATTGTTTGTTTTTGCGGTGTTTATCTGCAAAGCCCATAAATTTATTTTCTCTCTTTTCTTAAATAATTTGTTTTCCTATCTCACCAGTGAATTAAATGGACGATCAAAAGAGCTCAAGATTCAGATGATGAATGATGGACAACCTGAAGAGAGTAAGGAAAAGTCCAGAAAGATACTGACATTCTTTTGATGTGGCATTCATGATGACAAAGAGTTATTTTGTTCATGAGCTCTGACTCTCACGTGCTTTGGTACCACCAGACTAAATGTTGTCTCCTTGTCAGATTCTTTACTCGGTGAGATATCAGTATCTTTTGATCTTGTGAAGAAGCAGCCCAAAGGACAGCAAACATATGCACTCATGACCAAAGACACAGTGACTGGATCACTTACTACTGACGTAAGGCCATCATCCCAGTTAATGCTAGTAAAGTATCATTCTATTTCTGTCTGTGAAGCTTTCATCTAAACAATAATAACTCTGGATAATCATATTTGTCAGTTTACCTACCTGGAGCCCAGTGAGGTGAGGTCCTGGCACCCTCCCACCCCAGCCTCCAACAAGAAAGTGGAGATGGACCGTACAGTAATGCCCTGTGGCACAGTGGTCACCACCATCACCGCAGTGAAGAGCAAGCCCGGTCGACCACTCCCGCTTGGACTCAGCATAGGTACACCAACTCAGTTCTCTGACCCATGCAGCACCTTATTCAGAGTAGATATGTACATTATAATTGATATCTAAAAGACACGTGCGTCTGTCTATTCTAGTGCTGCTGGTGTAAGTACAGCTTCAGCAGTTAGTGAAATAAAATATTGAGGTTTTTTTTTGTTTGTTTTTTATTGCTGAAGGGCTAGAATATTAGCTTAGAAAACCAGAGGCCTTAGCACTTTACTGTGGAGTCACTTTAACTGGCAGAAAACCTGTTATTCCTCTTCTGATAGATGATGATACTTAGGTGCCACTGAGCTTTGAAAATGTTTAAACAACTACAAGCACAACTAGCTCTCTTGTATATTTTATTATAAATAAACATCTCTTTGAATTCTACAGTGAATGTCCTCATGCCATATGTCGATGTTGCTGTGATAATTATGTTAATAAAATCCATATCATTTGTATGCACATTGCTATAAATCATATCCCAATTTAAAAAAAAACATTTACAAAAAAGGCCATCTTTAGCCATGCCAACAAGATGGATTGCATCCATTTTTTTGATATAATCACACAAAGTATGATACTGATATTCAAGCTTCTTCCTGACTTTTCAATCATTAGGTTACACATTTGTCCAGCTCTAATTACATTTTCAGCCCTAAAAGCTCACTAATACCAACTAAACTGCTGCTCAACAATAGCATGTTAATGTTGCTGAGCATGTTGGTGTTTAGCCAAAAGCACTACTGTGCATTGGTAAAACCTCACACAGAAACTTGCATAATCTGCGGTGTTAAGTGAAGCTGGAACGTAACACCTCGGAAACCAAAACAATACAAACCATAAATAGAGTAATTATGGTGTCTGTGTGATACATACACCTTTTGTTAAACAATTCAAATATACTTTAAGACCACTTGCATCTGTAAATATGTCTAGAGATTAAAACACTTAAAATACTTAAACATTCTACACAACAGTGAACTCATCAGTGTGGCAAATATGTGACAACAGATGTTTAAACTTGCTAATCTTAAACAGTAGCAGCAGGATATTTGAGAGGTCAATGGGCCTTTGAACACATTTTAACATGAGTAGCACAGAGTAATAACACTGATAGCTGATTGTGTTTAACTGCAGGGTCCTGGTTCTGTGCATGCTGACTCACTGTCATGGTTTACAGCTGAGTAGAGAACAGGGCCATTGTTAATTTTATTAGTAAGAGCTGCACTTTTCCTTGTGTGACAAATCAAAAGGCCTGTCATAAAAAAAGCCTTTTAGTGGATCACAGCTGTAATTACTGTGTTTTTCAGCTCTGTAATGCACATTATATTTTTATATAAGTTGTGATTTGAACGTCATGAAGCAGTCAGTTAACATGAATTTGTGGTTTCTCAGATCCTGCCCAGAAAGCTGTGCCCAACAAGTCCAAGCTGTCTGAACGTCGTGTTTCGGAGCAGGCGTCAATGCTGGGGGCCACAGTCAGCAAGGCCTTGTCCTCCTCTGACACTGAGCTGCTGATGCTTAATGGCACAGATCCAGTGGCCGAGGCTGCCATCAGACAGCTCCACCAGTCTGCCAAGCAGAAGCTGAAGTCCCCGGTGAAGAAGAGTACAATCATCATCTCTGGCATCGCAAAAGTAAGGATGAGCTCACATATCATATCTCAGGAACTCTTCACTGGTGTTATGTTCTATATGACTGAAATTATTTTTGCATAGTAAAACTGATTCATTTAATTACTATACATAAGTCCCAACTGCGTAGAAACTGAGCAGTGCCAGTTTCCATTAACACTTTTTAAGCTACTCTGTTCTCTAAAATGTGGTTGATAATGAAAGAGGAACAGTGTGTTGCCATGTCTGGACCATTAAGTAAAACACTTCTTGTGCCAGTGATTAAAAATGAACCATCCAGTGGATCGTGCCAACATCCCCGATCCCACTTCCATCTTCTGGGCCACATCACATTAAAACAGATGTTGTTATTGTTGTTATAAATGTTATAAAGAAATGAAAAATGAAAAATGTCTAGCAATTGATTTTAAAGTTGGGAAAATTCTGGATTTCCCAGACGCCCTTGTCTCAGGATGATGAGCTAGCTTTGATGGCGGGCTACGCTGCAGCGATGGATGCCTCGATGTCAGAGGGCAGCTCTACTCAGGATGTGACCACAGCGATTGTGTCGGGGACCAGCAGCCCTCCAGACGTGTCGGAGCCCCAGGAAGGGCCCAGTGGAATTGGCCGGCCTCCAGAGGACTGGGAGAGTCAGACAGGAGAGGAACTAGACCACACCTCACTATCCATGTGTGTGTCTGAGGCAAGCTGCAAGAAGAGCAGAGGTGAGAGGTCACTGAGATTACTCCTCTTGGCCATGTGTTACTGTGGATGGTGCCCACTCTATATAGAAGGGGGGGTATGTTTTTCTGGTCATCTGTTGTAATGTCTTCTCTCTCCTTACTTCCTACTGTGACAACCTTTCCTTTTTTTAAACTCTCATCACTGCCATCTTAGAGGAAAACAGTGCTAAGCACACATTATGTCCAGATGAGTAAGTTACTATTTGTAGTATCCCTAGTACTTTAGCATGTGTAGTATGTAGTGTCTGCTAACAGTAAAGTAGATAACATAGTTTGTTCTGAACTGTCAATTAATGTATTAATTAATGTAAAACCAGTTAGATATTTGCTTGTATTGATTTTATTTTAGCTGCTTTATGTCAGAAGTGCTGTGGGGCTGCACAATATAAACAGCATACTGTTCTTTGCTGTACCACACTGGACCATTCTCACTTTTCCAGACTATATAATTGCATTATAAATATGAGTATTAAAATATCAACAATGATACTTCAGATTAAAATATAACACACAGCTAACATTTTATGTTGCAGTAAAAGTTGTTTGATGTGTATATTGTTCAGCCTTTTGGTAGAGACTTTAATGTGCAGACGTTAGTACATTTTTCATTATTGGGTTTGCTTTCATAGCATTACTTTATATTTGTTCATATCCACCTAATGGAATCACAGAATGATGTTTGTAGCCAGGTTTAACTGTGCAACTACTCTCTGTTGGTGGAGTTCACCACAATATGTCTGAGGTCTTAATTAAACACAGTTTTACAAGTGTCTGGATTCAAAGTCAGAGCTCAGAGGAAAGGGTTGTGAGTTAAGGAAAAATAGTGTGTATTTGTCTCCAACCTGTCCTAGACATGCCAGATTTTTTTTTACCAGCAATAACAATTTGCAAGTAACACAAATTGTGCCAGTGCTACTTCAGCTGTTCTTCAAACACTAAATATGCTTGAAGGGTTTATCTTGACCTAGTCTTTATCTGCTTCTGTGCTACAGGCAGCTTCCTACACAAGAGCGCCAAGCTCTTCTTCCGGCGGCGTCACCAGCGCAAGGACCCGGGGATGAGCCAGTCACACAATGACCTGGTTTACCTGGAGTCTCCAGCCGCAGTGGAGCGGGCCAGTCGAACCGCCACGCTTAGCCGCATGCTCCACCGCAAGAGTAAGAATAAGAGCAAAGCCAACGGCTCTACCTCCATGGGGGAGCCACATCCGTGAGACACCCCCATCACTTTTTCACCTCATTCGTTCCCACGACGACTACCATCACCACCTCAGACTTGCACTGGCAAACTTCCAGGTTAACCCACGCCCCGTAATGCCTGACCTGCACTGTGGGGCTTGTTCATTGCAGATGGAAAAATATCCTCTTCTGCTGCCATAACCTGCTTAAGCGCTTGTTATAAGAAGCAGATATTCCACCAGAAGAGAGCATGTAAGTGTGGAGGAAAGTAAAATGTCCTGGATTTATGGCATTTCAGAGGATATTACTCCATGTTTCTTTTATTTGATTTTATGCAACGTTTTGAAATCTTGAAGTGCTTTTATGGCCTTGTTACAGACAGAAGGGACTGTAGTGGGCGGGTCATATCAAGTGTACAGCACAAACTCTCCCTGCTGTAAACCGTACAGTTTCCTACGATGAACTAACAGGACCAAAGATGAAGAGCAGAGTGGTATTTGTATGATTTGCACACTTTTAAAACCTTTTTATTTAACGTGCAATGACGGAAGCTACTCTTGTGATAGAGACTCTTCTGTAGTTCTGATTTGTGTTGAAAATATTCACAAAGGGAGACAATTGTTTCATTGTGTGTGACCTGTGCAGGTGGGATTTACAATACATGCTTTTTGACACTAAAACTATAAAATGAGGTATTTAAATTCAAGCATCCAACATTTTGTTTTTCGGTTTACTTAAAACACCTGATTGTAATCCAACTAAAACAAGATCAATAAAAATACAGTACAGTACAGTATGCAATGTGCATAGAAAAGCTATAAACACTGATATCCAGCCTTGTCAAACAGTGATATCAGAACCACTGGAGTCATTACAAGTCAGACGTGACTGGCTTGTACAAAAGTCATGCTATCAAGCAGATTAACCAACACCCTTCAATGAAAAAACAGTGACACTGTGGATAATAAACAGTAAAGCTTCAGCTATATGAGTTTTTTATGTTTACTCCTTTCTGCAGTGTTTTCAAATGATATGCAACTTTTGTCTTTGTCTTCCTAAAAGATTCCTCTTGTACACTACTGTTACCTGCAGTCCTGTCAATGTGTCAAAAGGGAACTGAATGAAATTTTATCCATGGAGAAAAAAGCGTGAACACATTTGGGAGCAACCAAATAGTTTGGCTGCTTTTTTTTTTTAATCCAGCTAATGATTGTATTTTTTTTTCTTCTTCTTCTAAAAGTGGCTCATTGAAGACAATTTTGTACATCATTTAACTGCTGTTCCTTCAATAAGTTAATCTACTCAGAGAACTGAGCACAGTGACAAACAGAAGTAACACATTGCCTTACAGTTATTCTGAGGATGTCGTCAAGATGCAACTTTCACGGAGCAGAGAGTCTGAGAGACGAGCTTCCCAGCGCGTCCCTGCACCATAATCAAGAAGCCTATGCACATATCTGTTAACTGAGTGTTTACATTGTTTGGCTACCTGAGAATTAAAAACACTCGCTTGTGTTTGTGACAACGCTCTTCTGCAAAGACAGTTTTTGCATCACCTGCTTCCTCTCGCCACCAGAACCAGAGAGGTTGAGTAAACTCCTGTAACCATTCAGACAGAAACCCCTTTAAACTCTGAGGAACAGAGGGAAACACGGGTCATTTAATCACGCTCAGCTAGCAGTGGCTGCCGTCATGCTTTCATTAAGCAGTAGCGCTGTTTGTTTTGTGTTTTTTAAATGGCATATACTGTGTGCACAGAAACTAAATGACTTACCAGAATGTCAAGTCATTTCCCTGCAGGGATTGTAACTAATTTACATATTGAGCTATTTCATTTTCAGCAATAAATACTGATTGAATAACTGAGTTTGTGGTGCGGCTTTGAATCTGGTGAGTTCTCTGCTGTGGGCGTGTGAGTTGTAAATCTACACCTTCATACACTATTTCTGTTTTGTTATTGTTACTGAAAACTTATCAAGTAACATCACATGGATTTTAGGTTTTGTTATCATTGAACAAAGAAACTTTAAATACTACATAATTAAAAGAGATCTTAATCTTAACTTTGTCTGGAGTTGCTAATGATACTCTACCAGAAGGAAAGAACAGTTTTGATGTATTGGTACTTTACCTGCATCTGATGCAGCTTTATACTTTTTACTGTGCTAAATGTTTGTCAGCTAAAGTTACTAGTTATTTTTCACTCAAACCCTTAAATAAACTAGGGAATGTAGATTAATAACACACTCAAATATATAATAGTTGGCCTGAATGTAATTTATCCTGTTGCTAGTACAATGAAAATGTAGGTTTTATGGTAAATAATTGCACTAAATATACGTTTAGTAGCTTCTCATACTCTTTTGTTAAGGAGTAACATTTCAACTCTGATGAGCCTACAGTTCCCACAATGCACTCGTAGCGACTCGTTTCCGGTCCTGCGCCGTTTCTGGAGCGGATTGGAACCCGGAGTCAGGATTCGATAAATGAAGGGTCTTTTGCAGAAAAGGTAACGTGGTTTTCCAGAAATGTACATCGGTTTTCTACAAAATGGAGACGCAGTTTTGTAGTAGAGGTGCAGCTGGTTCGTCTTGTTCGCTGCGGCTTTCCCTGAACCGTCTCTGCTACCGACTACATGGCGTTGATGAACATCGACTCCGGTTTGGGGGTTTGCGTCTCCGGTCCATCCGCCATACCGACTGTTCTTTGTTACATTTTAGTGAAGAGGAGCCGCGCAGATCGGAGTTAAAACCCGGCTAGAGTTTGGGAACGATTCAAATCCTGGATCCCTTCTCTTAGCCGGACTGCATACGTGAACATGCATGCTCCGAGTGTATCGCTTATACCATAAAGCAGTTAATGTTGTGACACACTGCTGTTCAGCCGGGAAGTGTGATACACTCAGTGCAGCTCAGGTGTCCCAGTTAAAAGTGTATGCAGGCACATCTAACACTCTGAACACCAGCTCCTTTCTAGAAATGTACATTTTGTGGGAAAGTGGATGACTGGACTGATGATCATCAGTCACTGCTGTCTGGTGCTTTTTCCTGTTACTGCTGCGTTATCAGCTATGTTTCCCTCTGTTTGTAGGGTAGAATAATGGCTGAGCAGACGCCAGATGAGTTGATCTGTGAGTATGAATCCAGCTGTTACTGTGTGTGTGTGTGTGACAGAGACTGGGCGTACTGACAGTTATGATTTGTGTCACAGGGTGTGAGGACTGTGACCAGTACCATGACTCAGAGTGTCCTGAACTGGGACCACTGGTGACCGTCCAGGACTCTTTCGTCCTCAGCCGCGCTCGGTGAGTGACAGACCCCAGTGTCTGCAGGATCACTTGTGATTTCATCCCTCGAGCTGAAGTGTCCTGCTCCGTGTTCACAGAAACATAGGCTGGATGAAAACATGAGATGTGACATGTTACTGACTAAATGAGCATCGTCAGGCAAAACCACAGTTTATTTGTAAACCTTATTGAAAGTATACAGAGGGTTCACAAAGTATTATTATAATATTTTTTACTCTTTTTGCTATTTTGCAGCCTGGTGACAAGTGAAAACTTTCAGAAATGTCTGAACAGTTTTTAAAAGTGAAAAACTGAAACATCACATAGTATTCAGCCCCGTTGTGACAACACATTACACAGTGTAGCTAAGGCACCTCCCAGTTATCGTTCATTGTCGATCTGAGATGTTTCTTCAACTTGATTGGAGTCTCACCTGTAGAGATGGGACATGGTACCAGAAGGACAACCATCACTGCAGCCTCCACTGATCTGGGCTTCATGGCAGAGTAGCTAGATGGAAGCTTCTCCTCAGTGCAACACACATGAAAACCTACTTAAAGGACTCTGAGACTGTGAGGAACAAGATTCTCTGGTCTGATGAAGCCAGTATCGAAGTATTTAGTCTCATTTCTAAATGTTATGTCTGTAGGAAACCAAGCACCAGCATCATGTTGTGGGTTTTTTCAGTAGCAGGGACTGGGAGACTGGTCAGGGTTGAGCGAAAGCTGAATGGGACAAAGTTCAGAGATATCCTCAATGAAAACCTGTTCCACAGACCTCAGGACCTCAGACTAGACTGAAGGGTCACTTTTCAACATGACAACAATCCAACTCTGTGAATGTCTTGGAGTGGTCCAGTCAGAGCCCTGACCGGAACCCTATGAAGAATACTTGCAGAAAATGCAGTCAGGTGTGGTGTCAGCTTGTGGTGTCGTACCCACAAAGACTCGAGACTGTAACTGCTGCCAAAGGTGCTTTAACACAGTACTGAGTAAAAGGTCTGAATACTTAAGTACATGTGATATGACAGTTTTTCATAAAAAAAAATTACAGACATTTCTTGAACTCTGTCTTCACGTTATCTTTATGAGGCTCTGAGTGTAGATTCATAAAGAACTATTTTAGTATCTGGCTGCAACATAAAATAACTATGAATAATGCATATGTTCTGAATGCATTGTAAAGGATGTTTTGATATCACGTCATGTAACCTACAGTACATGACATAAACCACTGAACCATTTTTCTTTATTGCCTTTTCATAACGTGTGTTGTTGTCATCCTGGATCAGATCTTCACTACCAAGCAGCCTAGAGATCAGAGAGGGGGCTGACGGGGTGGAGGGGGTGTTTGTTCTGCGACGGCTGGTCAAGAGGACTCGGTTTGGGCCTTTTGAGGCTAAGAGAGTCCACCACCTAGAGAAGGAAGGAGCTTTTCCTCTGAAGGTGCAGATTAGAATCCTAAGTTTCTCTGTGTTGAAGTCACGTTCAGCACAGTCTATGAGAAAACTTTATTTTAACCTCCTTCCTTCTTAAATCTCCATCCTGCTATGGGCAGGTCTTCCAGAAGGACGGCATGGTGGTGTGCTTTGACTCCAGCAGCGAGGAAGACTGCAACTGGATGATGCTGGTTCGACCTGCGACTGACCACAAGCACCAGAACCTGACGGCTTACCAGCAGGACGATGACGTGTACTTCAACACCTCCCAGGTACGTGCCCCCATCCTAAACCCGAGCCAGCTACCCTCTGATGGGAGGCTGCTTTTCATGCCTGCTGTTTGCTTCCCAGGATGTGCTCCCAGGAACAGAGCTGAGGGTCTGGTATGGAGCTTTCTACGCCAAGAAGATGGAGAAGCCCGTGTTAAAGCCTCCACTTCAGCCAGCTCCACCTCAGACAGGTAGATGACAGTACAGTGCTTTTCTAGGTTACCACGACAACAGTGAGTTTCAGCTTGAAGTTTTTCTCTTCTTCTCAGATGTGACATCATCATCTGATAAAACAGAGCAGACCTCGGAGGAAGGAGCCTGCATGGCCTCAGTGGCTGAGGAGAACAGTGCAGGTACGCTGAACTTCACTGTTCAGAACATCTCGACACTGATCCACTACCGTGTCATGGTTGCACACGTTCTGATTCCTTCTTTCTGCTGTTCACAGAGAACATGCCCAGTACTGATGGTGCGAAGACAGTAACAGGGCTTCCAGGCAACCCGCTCCTGCCTCAACAGGAGAGCCTGATTGGCCGTGACGAAGAGGAAATCAGCGTCCCCGCAGCGCGGTCGGGCCCTAAGACGGGGCAGGGCAGAGGGAAGCGAGCTAAGGGACGCAGGGTTGGAGCCACAGCTACCACAGGCAAACATAAAGGTGAAGACGCAGTTTAGAAGAGGAATTACTTCAGAGCAGAAGGTTTCGTGTCAGTCCTTGAAAGAGTCAAGGCTTCTTTAGATTCTCGCTCTTCTGAATTGATATTCAACAACCACAACGTAACCAGTCAGAGACATTCATCAGTGTAAAAGCAGAGCTGCTTGTTATTCCGCAGTGCAGTGCAGGCAGAAACGCAAAATGTAACAGATACAGCTGTTCCTATCTTCCTCTACGTGCTGAGTATCACGTACATATCAGACTATGGGATCAGGCTACATGTAGCTGTATGTTTATATGTTTGCATATTGTTAGAGATGGAAATATGCTCCACAGCTTCTCTTATGTGGCGAGGTGCAGTGACACACCATCATTAAAGGCATGAAGATGAAGATATTCTCTACTAAAGGTTTGGAGGGAGAGCACCTCCCTAACTCCACCAGTCAGACAAGCTCAAAGTCTGTGTGTCCCACACTTATGCAAAATGATACCATACATGTATGTAAGAGAAGCCACATGCTTTGACACGGTGTCAGTGTGTGATAGGATGGGTTGGTTTCAGGTCTCAGCGAGCTTGATTCCCAAATGTTGCGTGTTAGCTTTAATGCTAGCATGCTAACATATTTTAATAAAAAAGATAGCATGCTAATAGATATTTTTAGCATGATAACACACAAATTCAAGACTTGTACTGCAGCAGCAAGACATAAAATGACCTCAGTCTCAGCTGTTCATTATGTTAAATGTAACATCTAACCCAGCTAAACATTAGCATGTTAGCATTATCATTAGGAACTTGTTAGCATGCTAATGTTAGCATTTAATAGCTGAAAACAACACTGAGCCTAAATATAGCCTCACCCAGCTGCTAGCATAGTTTTAAACTTAGTCTTGTTTGATTTTTATCTATTTGTTTTTTTATTTTTATTATTTCCTGTGATATAATTGGTTGCTCAAAGTCGATTGTTAACTTAACAGATGTGTGTATGTACTTACTTTTTTATTGTTATTTTAACTGAATGATGATAATTGTACAAACACTGTACATTTAACAAATATAAGGTTGTGTCATATAAGTAATAAATAGAAGTCCAGTGTCAGTTCTACCCTTGTTACATCTGCTGCCTCTATTGTAGATTTCCTGGTGAGTGCAGATGTCAAACCCAGAGTGGAGACCTCAGAGCCAGCGGCCCCAGCAGCAGCAGCAGTAGCAGTAGTAGCAGCTGCAGAGAGCACCCCTGACAGCGTGGCTGTCCTGAAGAGACACAAAGCCAGAGAGCACAAGAGGGTTTACCGCTGCTCCCTGTGCAACAAGGTCTTCCAGAACAGCAGCAACCTGAACAGGCACGTCAGATCTCACGGTACGTGGAGATTTGAAAAGTTTGCTTTCAAACCGGCAGTTTAGTTCTTCATATTTCTGAGAAATTACACTTTCAGATCGGGTGAATGCGTAGTGTTAAAGATCGCTTCATATACGTCCTCTCAGGTGATAAGCTGTTCAAGTGTGACGAATGTGACAAGTTGTTCAGCCGCAAAGAGAGTCTGAAGCAGCACATCTCCTACAAGCACAGCAGGAACGAGGTGAGCACTAATCCAAGCTGTTAACTCGAGAGCTTTTACTTAATGAGCTGGTTCATGTCTTCTTCCTCTGTGCACCCTGCAGCCTGACCAAGAGTACAAATATAAATGCAACACTTGTGAGAAATCCTTTCGCCTGGAAAATGCCTTAAAGTTCCACAATTGCCGGACAGGTAGTATAATCTTTTGTTGTTGTAGTGGTGGTGGTGGTGGTGGTGGTGGTGTCTGATAACTTCTGATCCTGTTTGGCTTCATCCGTTCCACCACCTCAGATGACAAGACGTTCCAGTGCGATATCTGCTCGCGCTTCTTCTCCACCAACAGCAACCTGTCCAAGCACAAGAAGAAGCACGGCGAGAAGCTCTATTCCTGCGAAATCTGCAAAAAGATGTTCTACCGCAAAGACGTGATGCAGGAGCACCACAGGAGGCACGGAGTGGGTGAGTCCTGCAGGAGCAGAGAGCGAGATGCATGAGCACGGTGATGATCGGAGCCCACGGGGCGAATTCCTTAAAGAAACATATGGAAGAAGTATTTTAAATGTAAATTTACTTGTGAGCTCTTTGCTGAACTAAACCCACAATGCGTCTGGGCAGGACCAAGGCACATGAAGAGAGAGGAGCTGGAGGCCAATGGAGAAGAAGGGACCAAGTACAGGAAGGAGCCGTCGCCCTGTCCCATCTGTGGCAAGGTGAGTTTAATGACCTTTAACTAACTGCACACGAAATCCACTGTAGGTGACCACAGGTACTTTATCAGTGACGTGAGTAATGTGTGTGCGCAGGTGTTCTCCTGCAGGAGTAACATGAACAAGCATCTGTTGACTCACGGTGATAAGAAGTACACCTGTGAGATCTGCGGCCGCAAGTTCTTCCGCGTGGACGTCCTTCGAGATCACATTCACGTCCACTTCAAGGTGAGACGGTGAGGAGGGGAAGACGCGTCAGCCGGAGCTGCTACGTTCTCGCTTCCCACTCTCATCACACGTTAGATATAATAAAAAGGTCGTACCTAACTCTGTGCTCAGCACATTCCAAACATGTGTTTTCACATATGTTGTTACAAACACAGAATGAGCTGCAGACGAGGTCCGATATCGCCGTGGTGATGAGATATCGCCTTGGATCACACAGATTTCATTAAAACGAGCCGTGTGAACGGCAGCTGTCGCTGAGTTGACTCGCCTGTTGCTTTTGTTCCAGGACATCGCCTTAATGGATGAGCAGGAGAGGGAAGACTTCATCAAGAAGATCGGCATCTCGGCTGGCAACAGCGACGAAACGGACAGCGACGAAGAGGAAGACGATCCTGAGCACCACAAGTACAACTGCAAGAAATGTCAAGTAAGCTTAGTGCTGGCGGGCACGGAGAAGGTCTGTTCTTTATCTGTGTACGTGTTAGAATATAACATGTTTAGTCTTTAGTGCCAGTTATCTAGAGCAGAGCTGCAGATCAGCCTCACAAACATGTTCAAGGCTGCTGAAGAATCAGAACTATGGCAACAGGTTCTGTATATAAACCCCTCAGTGGTTACAACTAGGAGCAGATAGAGCACAGTAAACTTACAAGCGTGCACATCTTAGTTTTTCACTAACAAACCTGCTCCTGTGCTTCCAGCTGTCATTTGCAAAGGGCAAAGAGTACCTGAAGCACATCATGGAGCAGCACAAAGAGAGAGGCTACGGCTGCGGGATCTGTAATCGACGCTTCGCACTGAAAGCCACGTACAACGCTCACTTGGTCATCCACAGAGAGCAGCTGCCCGACCCAGCAGTGCAGAAGTAAGAAGCCGCGCCAAAACCTGGCTCGTGTGTTTTATGGCGCCTTTTGTGTTTGTGTGGCCTTGTCCGGTCATGGCTGATACCAGTTAAGCATGGATTGCTGACAATTTATTGAAGTGCTTTGCAGATCACAAAAGAAAAGAAACAGACGTGCTGCTAATTTCAAATGTGCTCACCTTTCCTAAAGGTACATCCATCCGTGTGAAATCTGTGGCCGAATCTTCAACAGTATTGGTAACCTGGAAAGGCACAAGATCATCCACACTGGTGAGTCTCTGTGGAAAGTGTGTGGGATGGTATTTGTTGCCTAGTTAGGACCAAAAGCAGAGGTTTTCTAACCACATGAGGACATTTTGCTGGTCATAATACGACTGGAAGGCTGTTTGAGGGTTAAGACTAGGTATTAGGTTTAGGGTAGCAGTGAGGGTTAGGCCTTTAGTTGTGATGCATGTCTCTGGTTTTAACCTGATGAACCCCACCTGTACACAAGGAGGTTTCACCGTGTGTTTGTTAGATTTGATCATTAACATAATCATCATTTTCCATACAAGGCTTTCTGTTCTGCTTTGTTTGCAGAAAAGTTTAATTCCCAAAAATGTTGTATGAGAGTAAAATGAGAAATTTCATAATTCAGAGCTTCAAGTCTGGATAAGAAAAAGAAAAGAAGAGACTTTTGACTTATTTATTTATATATTTGGCATTACATGTACAAGTTAATAACCCAGGAGATCAATTTCACGTTAACTGAATGTGTGTGCTTGTCTGATTATTCAGGTGTGAAGAGCCACAGCTGTGAGAAGTGCGGCAAGTCATTCGCAAGGAAGGACATGCTGAAGGAGCACCTCAGGGTGCACGACGACATCCGAGACTTTCTGTGTGCGGAGTGCGGGAAAGGTCAAGTTTCCTCGGTTGCATCACGCACTCTGTGTCTTCTCACAATGATCATAGTTGTGTTGATGTTTGGGTCATGAAGAAATATTTTCTTGTGCAGGCATGAAAACCAAACACGCTCTGAGGCATCACATGAAGCTTCATAAGGGCATCAAAGAGTACGAGTGTAAAGAGTGTAACCGCAAGTTCGCCCAGAAGGTCAACATGCTGAAACACTACAAGAGACATACGGGTGAGTCAGGGACGCTGTAAGGAGACGGCATCATCTCATGAATCGATTTTTTTGCTTGCTGACCCAGACACAGTGCAAACACAAAAAGTACGTGTGTTTATTTTTCTATCGCACTTTGTTTGCAGGTATTAAGGACTTCATGTGTGAGTTGTGTGGAAAGACATTCAGTGAGAGGACGACTCTAGAGACGCACAAGCTCATTCACACAGGCGAGTGTCATGTCACGGCATGTTAAACCAGGCCACTCGGTCGCTTACTCTTACTATTCTAAGCTGAACATGGGAGCCTGTAATTAAGCTGTTTTCAGTGAGTTCAGAGCCAAAGATGTGGAGTGGAAAGTGAATCTGCAGCTTTTATCCAGCCAGAATTACATTTTAAAAACTGACCACTATTCAGAAATTAAAGAAGTTGAAGAGTGGATGATGGGTTTATGTGGAGCTCAAGAGTTTCCATTAGTGCACTTAGCATTTTGGATGACCCCTTTTCCCTCTTTCTCTCTGCAGTGGGTAAGACATGGACATGTGCCACATGCGATAAGAAATACCTGACTCAGTACATGCTGCAGAAGCACATCCACCTGACCCATGAGAAGGTGGAGGCCCAGTCCTGTCACCTCTGTGGGACAAAGGTGTCTACCCGCGCATCAATGAACCGACACCTGCGGCGCAAACACCCAGAGGTTAGTCGACACAGTCCTTAGGGTGTTTGTTTTACCAGCCAGGCCGATAGCTGCTGTAAAATCCTAACTGTAGTCATGTGAAACTGCCTTTGTCATTTCTGCTTCTAGGTGGTGTCTGTGAGAATCGATGAGTTTGATGACCTTCAGGAACCTCCGACAATCAATGATTCATCTATCAGCATTGTGCAGGTTCAAATAAATACAGAATTTGTGTAATTTATTTATGTTTTCCGTTCACACGTGAACACTGATGAAATGCTAAACCCACAAGCATTGGGCCAAATTAACAGAAACTGAAGTGAGCCACATGGATACTATGACAACAGCAATGCCAGCTGTGTCAGATTATGCTTCCTTCCATTTTGGCCTGAACAGAAGCTTCTCTTTTTGGCAACTTTCTCATCTCTTTATTCACCCCTGCCTCTGTTGTTGCTCTTGTCTGTGTTGGTTTTACTGGTCTGTGAGACCCAGACACGGACTGATGACAGCGGACAGTTTGCACATGCTGACAGAAATGAGACGTTAAGAAAAAAAAACACTAATTCTAATCTGATCGTACTGAGAGCCCCTGCATTGTCAGAGAAGCATTATGAATGTTACTACATAATGTTGGCCTAATTGTCTCAATCATCATGAAGCTGGACTGTAAGATTGTGATATGCAAAACTGTTTTTCTGCTCAATTAACCTGTCTAATCAATGAAACAAATGCTAAAATGATGTTAATGCCTAGTGATGCTGCGTGTTCCTTAACTCCCTTGTGCTGCACTTTAAATCTAGAAATGTCAGAGCACAGAAATACACAGTTCCTATATATTATCTGAGCTATTAAACACTGACAAAAAGGCAGTGTTAAATGCCTCAGCTGTGGACCACAGTCTTTTGTCATCTTTCGTACCTGTGTACACCCATGTTTGTGTTTGTCACTGCTTAAACATTTAACGTTTCACCTCCTTGCTCAGCCCACCCTGACCCTGGAAAAAGACGGCACGTCTCAGGAGAGGCCCAGCCGTCCATCCCGACACCACAAGAAAAAGCAAAGAGTTCCAGCGGAGCCGGAGCTCTCTGAGCCTGACGAATACGTTGATTTCACCGAGCCGAGGCATGAGCCCATGATAGAATTCAACGCCGTTATCGTTGGTGATGAGACAGAGACGAACTCTGCTGTGCAGAGCATCCAGCAGGTACATATGAAGATTTCACAGAAATGTATATAAAAAAAACCTGCTTGGTGTGTGTCATTTAAGAGCCATATAAATGTATACAAATCACTAAAACGTGGATTTTGCATAATAGCGAACCCTCCAAACTGTCCATAGTCACCAACTAGTAGAGTTCAGTCTGCAGGTGAATTGTCTTTCTCTGATTGAGCTTCTGCTGCTGCTTCAGGTCGTGGTCCTTGCCGACCCCAACGCTCCATCAGCCTCTTCTCCCAACAGCTCGGTGGGGCTGACCAACATCACCGTCACACCAATCACCAGCCACGCCCCCGCCCAGTTCACCAGCCTGCAGCCTGTAGCTGTGGGCCACCTGACGGCCAGTGAACGGCCCCTCACACTGGACAATTCCATCCTCACGGTCACCTTTGACACGGTCAGTGGATCCGCCATGCTCCACAACCGCCCCGCCGAGCTTGTCCCAGAGACAGTGGGTCCCAGCGGAAGCACAGCGCCACAGTCAGTTGCCCACTTCATTAACCTCACTACCCTGGTCAACCCCATGGGCCACCAGCTGGAGGCACCGACTCTCGCCTGGAGGCCTGTCACGGCAGCTGAGGGCAGTCAGGTTACCCCGGTGGTGGAGGGTGCTCAGGGGGAGTGTCAGGAGGCCCAGAGCCACGGCCCAGAACCTGGCCGAGCCAACCAGAGCCATCCACCCACTCCACAGCAGCAGAACAGCTCTGCGCAGCAGATGTTCAGCTACTGAGCAGAGACTGAAGGTGCTGGTCACCTCACATTCTCAGACGTTGTTGCATAGTGACTGTACAAACTGTACAAAGCTTTGATCACTGTCACCCAGATGCCTCTCCAGCCCAATGCAAGTGAATCAAATGACAATGTTTTTTTCTCTTTTATACAAAGTCGAGAGAGAAGGTACATTCAGCCAAAATCACACTCTCCTCTGTAACATTTACATTTCAAACCAAAGCAACATGTTGAATAATCTATTGCCTTACCCGTCTTTTAAAAACATGCATGTTTTCAACATAAATCTGCTGCTTGAATAATGAAATATTTAACAGTACAGACCTTAAAAAAGAAGACGCACTTTGTGCATTCGACATGTTCAGTGAATACGCTTCTACAGGGTTAAGTGCTAAAGGATGGTTGGCATAATCCTACAAGTGTTCCACTCATGAAATGTTATTTTTGAATGCTGTAAACTGTAATTATTGTCAGAACTGTCTGGAAGACATACTGGAAAACTTTTTCTACTGTTATTTTTAAACAAAATGTCTCTTTACAAGTGTTGCTGTTGTCATGTGTCTTCTTATCGATTCAGGTGTGTGAGGTCAGCAGTGATAACCAACCACAAGCAGGTACATTGCCACAATAACAAGGTTCACACTGAAATCTTGTTTTTCTCGGTCTGTTTACAGTAAAATGATCATCTGCTTTTGATTTCCTCAGTTTTCAGCTCAGCGAGATGATTTGTCCTCCAGTCAGTCAGTCAGTCAGTCAGTCAGTCGGAAGCTGGTGGTTCTTCTGCCAACAGCGCGAGCATAACGTACACTCAGTGTACAGGCAAGTGTGTTTGATGCAGATGCTGTCAGATTTTTTAACTGGATTCATTGAAAAGTATTTTTAAATGTTCCCCAAAATTAGTTTTGACTATTTTGTAATTCGCAAATTTAATAATCAGTAATTACACAAAAGTTAAAATGGCAGCCAGTGTTTAAGACACAACAAGGTCACAAAGTTTCTGATCAGTCCACATTTGCACATTTTGTAACAGTTGTCTACTAAAAACACAGGCAGCATTCAACTTCATAAATTACTTTTGCTGTAATAGAGGTAATAATTTGCATTTGTACTGAGGTCAATTGTATAAATACATTTATATATTTTTAAGGAATTTTTTATTAATTTTAAAATTTTGTTTTTTATTTATAAAAGGAAACATAGTCTTTAATATACAGTGATGCTTGAAAGTTTGTGAACCCCTTTTTCACACGTTCTAAAACTACACGGAAATTTATAGTTAAGCAATACAAAAACATTACATAAACATTTATTTATCTTGTGTATCAAAATTATTCAATCTTAAATAATTGCCTGTGTGTAAAAATATGCAAACCCTTGCTTTCAGTAACTGGTGTGACCCCCCTCTTTTGCAGCAGTCACTTCAGGTAACTAACTTTGGTTTGCAGCTGAGGTGCTTCAGCTCAGGGATGTTGATTGGCTTCCTTGCTGCAGGTCTTTCCACGGGATTAAGGTCCGAACTTTGTCTACATTGCTCCATAACACATTTCTTCCACTTTAACCATTCTTTAATACAGTGGTTGGTGTGATCAGGGTTGTCATCTTGCATGTCTATGTACATCATTTTTGTACAGTGGACTAAAGGAACATTGTTAAGTGAATTTCCCCACTGTAGGACTATAAGGGTTATCTTCTTCTTTATTAGCCATTGCAAGAGAAGCCTTTAGTTTCCTAGACGTTACCCTGAGGTTCCTCTAGAACTCTTGAGCTGTTGTTCTTAGTGGGCTCGACCACTTCTATGTAGCGCAACAATGGTTCTGTGTGTTCTCTGTTTACACGTGATTTGCCTGACAGCAAACTGGTGGAGTCTTGTTTTGTGGAGACCAGACTTTGACTGTGAAAACCCAGAATTCTCTTCTTTAAAGGCACAGCCTCCCGGACTCACACCTTATATTCATCCCACTCTTTCAAATACCTCTGATTTCCCCATCATATGAAGAACATCTGTAGTAATTCACACAAATAGATTCACCACAATGGATAAATGGATAAATCTAGTTTTAAAGCATAAAGAGGCCTTTAGTGTTTGATATTTTAGAAACTATAAGCATGCAAGAATTACACGGACAGCCTAAAGATGTAAATGTAGCTTCCTGTTATCAACATGATTAAATGAAGGCACAGTCATAGCAGACGGTATAAAAACATAAATTAAGTAATCGAAGCAATTTAAAAACGTTAGGTTGAGAAAATACATTCACATTTATATTTAGCCATTTGGCAGATGTTTTTATCCAAAGCGACTTGGTACACAGCAAGCAAAAATTATTTTCTTTGGATCCTTTGCATTTTGATGGGACCGCCAGACGCCATTCGTTGGCAAAGCGCAGTGGGCAGGAGGGAGTGTAGGCCTGAATGAGGGAGTTGAGGTAGACAGGGAGTTGAGTTGACCACTCTGTAGGCAAGAGTCAGAGCTTTGAACCTGATGCGTATTGTTATATTATTTTAAATATTCGGTTAGTTTGAATATGAAAAGTCTTAATATCTTTTATTTCAATTTAAAATAGTGTTTTTTGTTTTCATGGAAGGCTACAGGCAAGGCAACAGATTCATCCACACTTGTGTGTATATTTGTCCCATATTTTTTAAGATTTTAAACATTTTAATGTTTCATATAACTTCTCAGGAAGAGATGTTAATACGTAGCACTGACCTCTTATTCTAAAATATGCCAGTATAAGAGTAAGCAACATTCAAACTAGCTTTAGCTGTGTGCTCATTAATACTGTACAGTATACACTCAGTACGTGCTTGAATAAGGAACTTCCAGTAGGTGGTGGTAAAGTTTAGCACAGTAGGTGAAATTGAAAAGAACTATTGGACTAAACATTTGCAATTAACTTGATTAATGTTGATGTTTGTTTTACAACAAAAAAAAAATAAACCTTTCATTCAGAATTTCTTGCCCAGTACCAGTACTACACCAAACTAGTACATTCATAAATATTCTATTTACAGTACTCAGTCTTAAGCTATTATTTGATTGCAGACTGCACATTTACAGAACATCAGTAACTGCGTTGTTGGAATCAAATAACTCCTGAAAACTTTGAATGACAGGAGGAACAAAATACACTGGAAAAGGTTGGAACCATAAGTTATATGGAAGCACATACCTGAGCTGACACCTGTGAACAAGCTGTCACACGCAGAGATTTAACCCAGTGACAAACTAAAAATGAGCACATGTCTGTAAACCATAAAGTATTTGTAACGCATCATGATAAATGTTTATGACATGATTTATTAATAATTAACTACTATCTGCATTTTAAAAGACTATTTGATTGAAGTACTAAGTACATGATCTAGAATATACTTTAAGTGCAATAGTACTTGATTCTCTGGGCCTGGGACTAGCTGGGTTATTGATTAAAAACATTTTAAACACTTTATGCTGTTTTTAACATGAATAGTTTAGTCCAGATTTGTTCCGCATGTGCCTCATACATACACTTTCTGCAGAAATATGAAATGTTCTAGTCTTAATTTGTGTAGATTCAAGGAGAGAACCACTTAGAAGAAACAGCTCTCTGATCATTTACTTTTTCTAATCATCACCTCATGTACTTTCTGTTCACACCAGTGAAACAAAACATTTATTGGAAACTCATTTCACATGAACTTTAAACTTCAAACAAACTGCTGATGAAAAATCAGCAGCTGTGAAGTGACAGGAAGTGAACATGTTATTTACTGTTACTGCGTTTCAGGAAGTACTGAGCACTTCAGTGGTGGAACAAGTACTCACAGCTTCTACTTGAATAAAAGCATCTTTACATATATATTAAAAATGATTCATCATCACAATATAGGTAGTACTAAATGTATTCATTATGCAGGATGATACATATTATTTGATTATTCCTATAGTACTGATACATAAATATCACTGTTGTTGTAAATGTGGAGTTGATTTTATCCGCTTTATCTACTGATAGATCCATAATAACATAATTCATTATAATATAGTTTTACAGTAACAATCTACATTTGTTACTTGCTGTCAAATAAATGTAGTGGACTAAAAAGCACTTCTCAACTGTGATGGAGTAAAATTAAAAGCAACTCAAAACAGAAATACTGTGGTACTAGTACCTGAAACTTGAGTAAATGTACTTAGTAGCTTGACACCTGTGTTGATTGCTGATGCTAACGGCTGCTGTTTGCAGTATTTCACACCAGCTCATTTGACTTTCGAACAAACACGGTGGATAGTGGACGTTCCTGATTTCTGATGCTTCTAATTAGAGCAGCAACACAGATGAAAAGAGCTGATTGATTAACACGCCAATAAAACTGCCTCATTCATTCTAATGGTCAAAAGGTGTGATGCCGCCCTGGAGAACACATTTGCACTTTACACAGGGTGGGGGGGGCTTATTCACACTGCTGCTGGTGGCTCTCGAGAGGAGGGGGGCACAGATCGCTGCAGTGACGACATCCGGCAGCCTGACATGAAGCCTGATTCCTCACAGACCAATAAGTTCTGCTTATTGTCTCAGCCACTTCCCCGATGACATATTTATACTTGTCCTTCCAGTTCCCCAGTTAAATCTGGAGGATAGGGTGGAGCAGCATTATATGATGAGATCATATGTTTTGTCGGTAAAGTAGAGGTAAATAAAGTTGTTGGTTTGTCAGCAGGTAATCACCAGAAGGTAAATTGAACACAGAATAAATAAATAGCATTTTACCTTCATCTGTGCCCAAACTGAGAACTGTGGAAGAAATGCCCCAGAGCATCAAAGGCCTCAAAAGTCACACTGCACATGTACATTTACTACGGTTGTCAATCAGAAAACTGACAGTGCAGATCAAATCTATGTTTGAACAGGAACCCAAGCCCAGAAAATATACATAGACCTATTAAATCACCAGAGGAGAAGCATGTCTTATCTTAGACGAGTTGTGAATGTGAAATATATTGAGATTGTCCAAGACAACAAGAAAGCAGTGATAATGTTTTTGTTATGTTTAATAATAAAATCAAACATAAGATTTAACCTCAGTAAAATCTATATAGTTACATCTATATAGTTCCTAACATGAAGGTTTCCACACTGCTATGTTTGTGTCATATTTCCATATGACATCTGACATAAAGGGTTTATTTCAGTGATGTGCCATTTCATATCGTTATTATTATGTTTGTTCTTTTAATAAAATATGCATCCTTTATAAATATTGTATTCAGTTTGCTGCTCAGACTTGTGATTTTCTTGTGGTATAAAATTAATAACTTTTATAATCCACCTTCCACCTTCAGTACAAGAAATAGCAATTATGGTAATCATAGAAATAACAGTATCCAACTAAATGAATCCTAATGAAATTAGGTTCACCTGAACATCAATATTAATATACACACGCCCATTTTCTGTCACACACTGTTCTGTCACTATTATGGTTGAGGCGCTGATGAACCCGCTGTGAAAGAACGTGATGTTCCTCTGTGCTGCATGGGTTTGTGCTGAGACCATGCGTGCACACGCTCCTAAACTCTCTAGTCAATATCACATAATCCACCTATTGTTATTGATATATCCCCTTGCCTTAGTGGATAATGGTCTACATCAAGACAAAGGTGTGTTTATGAAATAACACATTCCTGGGCTGGTGGACTCTGGCTCATGACAAGTATTATTCTCTTCTCTTCATGAACGAAATCTGAGAACAGTGTGTAAGACTTAGGCAACGCTGGAAAACAATTGTCTATAGAGGTGTATTCTGGCAGCATGATGCCTTGTGACTTGTGTTTCTTCATTGAACTTTTCCATTTTTTTATGTTTCAACACCAGGAAGTGATGTCACAGTCCCAGCCCCTCTATTCACCTGAAAAGAGGGAGGGCCCTCTTTGAGCTAGACCAAGGGAAAAACAAGGAAGAGCTCACAAGCAGGCAGGTCGGTGTGTACGTTCACTTCCTTAGACTGTGCTTTGGAGACGAATACAGGAGTTCACCCAGTTGTTGGGTTTCTCAACACGGATATGGATGTCCCGGATCCCCCACACTGGAATATGGGGCTCTTAAAGACCTTTGATTCCTCAGAGTTTGGCAACTGGGAGAAAATAGGCTCAGGTGGATTTGGACAAGTATACAAAGTCCGGCACGTACAGTGGAAAACATGGCTGGCTATCAAGTGCCCTCCCTGCCTTCATGTTGATGACAAGTAAGTTACAGCTGTTGAGACATATCTCCGCTCTGATGTTGATGTAGTATCACTTAAAGTAAACTTGTATGTTCTTAACTCTCTAATTTATGACCCGATGACTAATTTATGGCCAAACAGTAGACAGACAGACAGAGGTTAGATTATAACTGCGCTGATGAAAAGTCCTTGAAAGGTGAACACCAGGGAGTGTGTGACTCAGTGCCTGACAGCGTGGGCCAGCACAGCAGCTGTGAAGGTGCCCCAGCAGCAAACAACAGGCAGTGTTAGTAGATTTTGTACACTGTTAAATTGTGTTGCAGTGAGTTCTGACATGCTGATTCTTCCCCCAGGCAAAAATGCATAATCCTGTTGCTCCAGGACATAGCTGTTGACTTCTTCCAACCAGAGCTAGACATAAAAGGTTCACCACTGATTTCCCCAATCAACAGTGGGATTATCATGTAACATTTGCTTCAACGGAGGGGCTGATTTGAATAAATGTCTATTTGAGTAAGAATAGCAAGATGGTTGTTTCCTCCAGGCGCTTCTAAAGTCAACCCCTACACAACCCCCAAGAATTAAGTTACATGTTCTCTGTTCTCTTCTCATTGTGGGGGTTTTGTTAGTTTTATTACTCTAGAAGAATTTCACAAAAGACATCAAGTGTTTTATTTTATTAGTTTTTTACGTATGTGTGTGCGCGTGTGTGTCTCAGTTTGTCTGCGTTGTGTGTTTCAAGTTCGGTTTGTGAGCCATCACTACAGGTCAACCCTTCCTCAGAAGCGTTCCTGTTTTAATTTGCAGAAATGACTCACTGCTCATTATCTGAGGTTGTGATGATGATATGTTGGAACAGGCAGAGTTGCACCTGTCTATTCTATGCAGCTATGTGGCTTTGTATTACCTTGGCTTATCAATCTTATCTAGTCACTGTCACTAAAACATTTCAGATTACTAACAAACAGGAACTGAACATTTCTTCATTGCCAAAAAAAGTGGGACTGACATCCTCTTCTAAAGATTGAGGTGCAAGTGCGCTGAACCAGAAACAAAGATGTTATCACCTCCAAGCATCTGCAAAGTACATAAACAGTCATTACAGTTATCTGACTGCAGCCTTTATTGAACCACACATAACATCTAGAAATGCACTCAAAGACACTTTTGTCTGCCTGGGTTGCAGGCTGCTGCTGCGTGACACAGACAATAAACGAAGCTGTAAAACTGGTCTTTCCAGCTGTCTTTTGCTTAAAGTGAGGACATTGTTTGGTTCAGACAAACTGCTGTTGAGGAATACTTCAGATTAAATGAAGGATTTATCAAACAACTGCTTGCCCGTTCTCCTATTTCACACCTGATTATTTATTCTTAGAACTTGTGTCTCCTGTATTTGTCCAGACTATAAAAGACAAAGACAAGGTTCCTTCCTGTGTAACTGTAGGAAGGAGCCTTTAACTATAACTATACGATACACCATGCACATAATAGACCAGTTGTGCAAGTTTCTTCAGCGCACATAACTTTTATGTTATTGATTATGAAAAGACAGAATTCCAGGTCTGCGTTACCTCATTTTGCATTTGAAGCACATTCCCATGAAAACATCATCAGTGATTTATTCTCACATTTGGCCTCATTAAAACTTTTTTTTAAGATGGAGATATATGCATAGAGGTCAGGAATGACCTGTACAGTCGTGTTTAGTATGTCGGCAGAGCCAGTGGACTGATAAGAGGGCTGTGCAAAGGTTGAGCAACAAAGAACAAGTGCTCTGTTTAAGCCTACTGCACTCTCCTGATGCATTCCAGGCTGCACTGGAATGTCTTCAAGGCCTAAGAACATGATCCTCATGCTTTGATTGGTAAATGAACTATAGATGTCTACATAGGTCACATTTTCGTAGGCTCTAAGGTAAATGTTAGTCAGCACTGCATAGCTGTAAGCCCATTACAGATGATGTATAATGTGCTGGAATTTGGGTTATGACCAAAGCTATGCCAGATATTACAGCACTCTGTGTGCAAAGCCTGACCTCAGAATTGTTAATGTTTTATGAGAGGGCAGGTTTGATAAACATCAGTGAGCTATGGATGGATGGAGGATGTGAAATGATTGATTGAAAACACAATGGCCTAAATACCTTCTTTATAAATGCCTTCCTTTCAGTTGCAGTTTACACACATCCTAAAATTGCTAGTCACTCCCCGGAAGAGTCTGACCTGAGTCAGTGAAGCCAAGAAAATTACCTTCACCTGTCCACAAAAAAATGTACTTAATGTAATGGAAAAGTAATGTCATCAATCATCTCGTTAACACAGAGAGCGTTCAGAGCTTCTGGAGGAGGCTAAAAAGATGGAGGCAGCCAAGTTCCGGTACATCCTTCCCGTGTATGGGATCTGCGAGGACCCCCATGGCCTCGTCATGGAGTACATGGAGACCGGCTCCCTGGAGACCCTGCTGGCCACCGAGCCGCTGCCCTGGGAGCTGCGCTTCCGCATCATCCACGAGACTGCAGTGGGAATGAACTTCCTCCACTGTATGAACCCACCACTGCTTCACCTGGACCTGAAACCTGCCAACATCCTGCTGGACGCTCACTATCATGTCAAGGTATGGAGTTTATCACAAAGCCACATCATTGCTAAAGTGCTATATTAGCCTTCACTGTTTGGGAACAGTCAGATTACTTTATGTTTGTTCTAGTGTGTACATTTAATAAATACATTTGTGGTTTTTGGCAAAAAGACCCTCAAAGTAATGCTATGTTTTGTCAAATAATTAGTTTTATATATTTTAATAAATACTTTTGATACTACAGTAACAATATGTAAATGCTGTAACATGCATAGAGCTCCATTGAAAGTTAATGGAGTTAGGGGTTTTGTTGCTAAAAGACGGATTTGACACAAAGACAAATCTCAGCTGTCTTTGCTTTGAAGTTGAGACGGCCGTAAAAGTCACAATTTTCAGCTTTTAGAGGGAATTTCATCCATGATGTGCTCTGTGTTGCCCTTTCGTCCATTTTAAAATTACAGCCTTGCACACGCTCTGGTCAAACAGGTGTCTCTGAGCCTTTTTCCAACCTGTACACAGCTCCAGCAGTACTGAGAGCAATGGGTGGGAACATCATTTCTGCTGGATGTAAACACCTCACCTAGGCCTGTCTCGACAGGACTGATTCAGCTCCTATTAATTCTCCCTCTGTGAATGAGTGTGTGTGTGGGTGTACACAAACGTGAAGGGCCTCTCCTTTCCTACAGGCTGGGACATGGCTGCGTTGCCCTCATCATACCACTGACTGCACATAATAAGAGCTTAGCTGCCTGTCACACTCAGCGGGCAAACTTAGTCATCAGTGTCATGCTTCATGAAAAAGGCAGCGGGGGCAGTTCTGTTTGAGGGTCTTATCTGATGTCTTTCCGTCTCAGATATCTGATTTTGGACTGGCCCGGTGGAATGGGCTGTCACGGGCTGAGGATATCAGTAGAGATGGCTTCTGCGGCACCATTGCCTACCTGCCCCCTGAGAGCATCATCGAGAAGGACAGAGTGTCTGACACCAAGCATGACGTATACAGGTTGGACTGTTTTTCACATGACATGTGACATTTTTGTGTTTTGGATTTTGTTTGGGATGTGTCCACTGGCTGCCTGGTGTTTCCCTGATTTTGTATGTTCAGTTAATCTCTGACTCATACCTGTTTAAAAACGCAAGCAGCTATTTAGTTTTTTCATGTTTGAATATATTTGGGTGGATACGTGTTACTCGCTTCCAATCCCAAGAGCACTGTTTTATGCCGCAAGAGCCAATTTCATAATGTTTGTCATGTACTGACTTCTTTCAATTTCGTTTTGCCTCCATTCCAGTTTTTCCATCGTCATCTGGGGAATTCTCACTCAGAAAAAACCCTACCAAGGTAAATCCTGCGCAGTAGTATGATCAGTTCATGCACATGAAAACATTTTCTTTAAGGCTTATAGAAAACTATTTTTATGAAAGCCAGTATGGCCAAGAAAATAACACTATAAAAAGTTGGGGATGGGAAATAAACATTTTGATGCAAAATTAAATTTAACATAAATAATTCTCACAGTTGGACTGGGCTATAGGCCAATATTATCATTTACAATATTATAATATCATGTTATTTCCCAAATTAGCATGTAGGCTAATCAACAAGGCCAAGAGTCATGCTAGGTTTTCGCCATAAATGTGTGTACCTGTATCTATGGCTTTTCATCGTGTTACATCAGTGACAATGCTAACATGCTAATGCTTAGCAAGCATATTAGTTCAGTGTGCTGGCTTGCTAATATTTGCTAGTTAGCCACAAATATCACATGTTGTGTGGAGGTCGTCATTAGTTTTAAAAGTATTTGGTCATAGAACAAAGTGTTTATACATATTTAAATGGTGACATGTACAAAATGAAAAGTCATGAAGCTACAAAGTCCAAAACTTTACATGTTTTTTTTTAGCATTTTCTTGGTAGATATTAGCTTTCTCAATTCCCAGTAAAAACATAACCCTAAGGTGCACTCTTCAGGTTACACTATTCAAGGTGTGTGCGCGTGTGTGTGTTATGTGCCTGTGTGTACAGGAGCTGAACTGTATGTGTTTACTCAGTACATTCCAGAGTAGGCAGGTGGACAGGGCCAGACTAGCAAGTAGAGTATTTTTTCCCAGGCATATCAGGTAGCAGTTCAGTTGAGGGAATTTGGCTTCTTTTGAAGCCCAATGTTTAGCAGAGGCCTGGTAGTCACTGGCACCACCTATGTTGATCCAGACACAATTAAAAAGTCAAGAATGGCCTGGTTACCATCCCTCCCCATCATCTACCTCTACCCGGAAGGTTATTATGACCACAATAGGGGGTGAAGTACCTGTGATTAAGCCTCTACCTGTTTGCTCTGAATCACAGACTTGGCTGATCCCACAGTCAGATAGAAAGAGGTCAGACCAGGAACAGTTTTTACTCCCATGGGAAACGGCAACACGCTCCCTTATCTGAGCACGCATGAAGACCGTGATAATGCCGAGCATACTGACTATCTATATAAGTGCTGGACTCCAGCACCGTAGATAATGTTGTCATATAATGTAACGTGTTATGTCATCAAGCTGTATGTCATCATCACTGCCTAAAGTGTATAGATAATTTTTATTTATGTATAAAAGCTGATTGGTTGGACGTGGAACTGAAGTGTAGAACTGTTTTTCTTTTCCCATAGGAGAGAATAACATCCTGCAGATCATGGTGAAGGTTGTTAAGGGGGTGCGTCCGGACATGAGTGCGGTGCCGCGCTGTCGACCTTCAGCCTGTGCAGGTTTTCTGAGTCTCATGCAGCACTGCTGGGCCACAAACCCTGAAGCTAGACCCAGCTTCCAGGGTAATTTGTTTCTCCATACTTGCAATGAAACGATGTCAGCACTACACTAAACATGATCCTGTAAACACGCACTCTAAGGATATGGCACATAGTTAGAATAGAAGTGCAGCAGTCTGTTAAATTGAGGACTTCATCTCTTTGTTGTCCATAATCCTCTTCCTGCCATTACTGAAACTTGATCCAGACCTGCTGTTTTTGCAGAAATCACTACTGAAGCTGAGGAGCTGTGTTCTAAACCTCAAGAAGAGCCCAGGAGCCCAACCTTACTTACATCAGAGCCAGATCCCATGTCCCCTAATGCACTCTCTAGTGACCAGGTACAACACATTTGCTGTTTTTTTTATTTTATAAAACCTTGTGTTTGAATGATGTTTGAACGTTCGTCAACATGAACCAATCATATAATCATATAATTGTGTCAAATAGTGACTGAGGTATGAAAGTGTTCTCAACAGACTACCCACTATGCTTTACTTGATACAGTAGGTTAATTTTAGTCATGAGTCATAATCAAATAGGCACATATGTTTATGACTTAATAAGTCATACGTGGTGTAAATGTTTTAACCTGAACAATATTCGTGTCACAAACGAGAAATGTTGACTGATGAGATTGCTCACTGTGTGTGTGCAGCTTTGTCATTTCTGTGTTTACTGTATGCGTGACTGGTGAAAAACATCTTGCTAATGGGAAGTGATGGCAGTTACTCAATGACATCTGTCTGTAGGGCGGCAGATAAGCTGGTTTAAACTTCCGTGTGTGTTCATGTGATTTAAGGAGAGGAACAAATTTAAGTTCAGCAGCTTTTCACAATGTAAACATTTAATGTCCACTGTGGCTCGGGACAAACCTGAGTGCAGAGTTCAAAGAACAGCTTGTTTAAATATGCTTATCTGGCTTTTTGCTCTGCAGGTTCAAGACAACAAACCAGTGCGTCCAAAGTCGGCCATGTTACCAGAAAAAGATTACAGCCTGTCAGAGCTATTGAGCCAGGTGGATTCTGGGATCTCCAGAAGCTTTGATCGAGTGAAGGAAGATAGTTGTCACAGCAAAGAGAGCACGTGCAAGAGACTGTCCGGCATCTCCTCAGCTGATTCAGCCTTCTCCTCCCAAGACTCTATCACACTGTCGTTTGAGAAAGAAAGCACATTTGGTAAGAGCTGAATAAAGACCTGTAACATCATGACAACTTGAATTCATGCCAGAAAGAATCCCAGCTAAACATGAGTACATTTTTACATGTGTATTTTGTTGCAATGCTTAGACTCTGCTGAGGTGCAGAAGCGGAAGCTGTGTGAGGCCATCAGGACCAAAGACACTGCCAAGCTGATGAAGATCCTCCAGCCTCAAGATGTCGACCTTGTCCTTGATGGTGGAGGCAGTCTGCTTCATCATGCCGTCACCTTGGGTAATGAAGAGGCTGTCAAGTTCCTCCTCCTGAACAACGCCAATCCCAACTTTGCTAATAGCCGTGGCTCCACACCCCTCCACCTGGCCACAGAGAAGCACCTCAAACCTCTGGCAGAACTTCTGCTCGGTCGGCGCAGCACCAACGTCAATGCCAAGGATGAGGACCAGTACACAGCTTTGCACTGGGCTGCACAGAACGGGGACGAGGCAATCGCACGCCTATTGCTGGACCGCAGCGCGGCCATCAATGAGACGGATGGCCAGGGACGTACGCCGGCTCATGTGGCCTGCCAGCACGGCCAGGAGAATGTTTTCCGGGTGCTGCTTAGCCGGGGTGCTGATGTTAGAATCAAGGGCAAAGACAACTGGACAGCGCTCCATTTGGCTGCCTGGCAAGGACACCTAGGCATCGTCAAGCTACTGGTCAAACAGGCCGGTGCTGACGTGGATGGACAGACGACAGACGGCCGCACACCGCTGCACCTGGCATCCCAGAGGGGACAGTACAGAGTTGCACGAATCCTGATTGAGCTCGGAGCGGACGTTCACATGACGTCTGCTGAGTTAAACACACCGCTGCACGTGGCGGCAGAGACGGGTCACACCAGCACCTCTCGCCTCTTGGTCAAACACAAGGCAGATATCCATGCCCAGAACGCCCATGGCCTCACGCCTCTCCACCTAGCCTCCCAGCGAGGCCACCTGGCCACTGTCAAGATGTTGATAGAAGAGGGAGCAGACCCCTACAGGTCCAACCAAGCCCTACGCACCCCCTGCCACTTCGCAGCAGAAAGTGGACACTGTGAGGTCCTGAAAGAGCTGCTCCTTCACTGCCCAGACGGTGGGACTTTGTCGGATGAGCAGGGGCTCAGTCCGTTACACCTGGCAGTGCAGGGTGGACACAAAAACGTCATCACAATGCTCCTACCACAGGAGAACTTAGTTACTGAGAGCTCAGTGCAACCTGTAGCTGAAGAGCCCGCTGCACTGGAGGTTAAGCAGCTCCAGCGGAAGGTTGTCATTCTCAAACTGACGGAGAGCTGCTAACAAGAGCAGAGAGTCGCACCTGTACAGAACTGACTTCCATGTAATTTTTATGCTACTCTGCTGCCTCAGAGCTTGGGAAGGGGTTGACATTCCAATCTTTTTTTCGGACCTAAAAGCCTTTTCAGCTCTGGATGTATTTGTATTTGAACGGCCAGAAAAGCTTTGATGTAAATATGTAAATTGAAAGTATAAAAACTGTATATGAATTCTGACTTTTGTTTACTTTTTTTTTTACCAGACAAGCTCATTTTTTATGTAACAAGCACATTTTCGTGTATCAGAATTCTGATTAGAAAACCTGTGACCTGTGGGGACATTTTTGCTAAACTGCACTGCAGCTGGTATGCCTGCAAGTTAGATTTAATGGAACACAAACATGGTCACAAGCCTCATTAGGTGAATGCTGGAGATCATCACAGCTGTTGCATTTGTTAAAAAAGTTGACCTTTTTAGTGTTCTGTACCTGTTACATATCAGTGCTTCTTCATCCATTAAAACATTTAAACCCCTTAATGTATTTGACCTTACTTTGTTTTTGGAATTATTATAATTATTAAATTACACATGCAGACATTTTTAAAGCCTCAAATAAAAGCATTGTCTCTTTCAGCACCTCCTGTTTCACCAGACATGTTGTGAGGGGAAAAGCTTGTTCCCATGTGCTCAGGATGTTGGGCAAAGTTGGCATGTCTGCATCTGCAGCCTCACCTGTTGTGTTATTACAGTAATGTCTCTCCTGTAGACTCCACCGAGCATGCTCAGGTTGGAACAGACCATGGGAACTGCCCCTGAGGGGGATCACAGGCTGTGAGATGATGGATATGATGATGGAATGAAGAGAAGGGGCGCTGGTGCTATATCTGCAATTCCAGCCTGTTGGCTAATCCCTCCGACCACTTTAACTTTTCAGCGCTCGCTAAAACCAACATGCCGTCCCTGACGCCTTAAGGGCTCGGCTTTGCGTGTGATGGTGTTTTTATAGCTCGTGTTTGCAGAGTAATTTTCCTCACAAAATGACTTGAGAAAAGTGTGTAATCTGAGGCCTCTGGTTTGTGTACATAGCGAATTGTAAGATAACTTAAAGCATTGTCTTGTTTCCATCTGTGCTTCAGTTCTCTTTTCTATTGACTGCAGCAGTCACCATCAGATATATGGTTTCATTCAACCACATCATTGTTATCGTTCCTGTGTATTGTTTTACAGTTTTAAAGTAATTGCCATAATTTATAGTACCATGGTTTTCTATATCATTTATTATCTGCTGTATAATCACTGCCCACCTACTTGACAGGATCAATTTCAACATCACTTATCAGAAATTTGCTTTCAAAACACAAGTGTGAGGGATGATGAACTTCGTCTTGCTTAAATTCAAGGGTAGTTTGTTAAATAAATGAAATTCGTGAGTCATTTCCTTTTATTTTTATTACTCCTCAGTTCAGAGAATCTTCTGGTACCTTACACGCTGATGAATGATGACTGGATGATGGATTTGTTTCTCTGACAGGATGTGGTCTAACCTGCTCTTAGAAATGTCTGCCAGGTCTATAGGTGACATTTTATCCGTCGGGACCATGTACATACAGAGGCCCGTGCTAAAGTGGCCCCAGTAGTTAAGATGATTCATTAAAATTAAGCCCAGACCTGTGGCAGGGGTTGGAGCTCAACTGGACAGTGATGAACTGTGACCGTACATTTAGGCATTGACTACCTCAGAGTGAGGCAGCTGGGTTAGAAATGATAAATAATGTATTTTGGACAATAAGCACAAAACAGAAATTTATTTACTTATTTTAGACATGTCTTCAAATACTGGTAGAAAGCAGACGTGGTAAGTACTATTACATAAGTACTATACAATTTATAAGGAAGTGGGCTTTTCACACCACTACAATGTGGTTACTAGTTTTGTTACATGATTCGCACACACAGATTCTTAATACAAAATATAATTTACTAGTAAATGATGATGTATTATTTTTAATGAACCACCTGTCAGCACATAAAGTGTTTAAATCAGCTCCACCTTTACCAGCTGCTGTTTTTAGTTTCTACAGTTACACTGATCTTTGCCCTTATTTTTATTCATCACTACATTTTTACCTTTGAGAGTTTGTCAAACAAATCTGAACATTTTTGTTATCAACAGTCTCAGATTTAAAACTGACTGAAATATATGTGTAATACTTGTACTTTTTGTTCTTAAGAAAACTAAGCATGTACGTAGTACTTTAGCTTTTCAAGATTCAAGATTTTGAAGTGATACTTGCAGTGGAGTATTTTAGGCAAGTACTTGCACTTTTATTTGAGTACTGACTTTATGTACTTCTACCATCTCTGGTAAAAAAAACACAAGTACAATTTTAATGTTGAAATTGTACTTCCCCAGATTCCTCAGTATTTTCTGACATCTATTACTTACAAATGACTTTGTAGATTCATATTTTTTATATTTTCATATGACCCACTTAATCAGTGCCATTTTTGAGTTCTCTAAATAAACTACTCAACTGCAAATGAAACTAAAAATAGAGCAGCTAAACTTGTGTGGAAAAAAACATGAGAATAAATGCATCATAGATAATATACGCATATGTGGAAAGTATTGATATACAATACAGTATGCTCCTGCACTCAGTTGCAATAGTATATTGCAAGACACAGTAAGCGTCTTACAGATTGCAGAAGAGTTCCTTCCCTCTTGGTTGCGCCTTTGTTTGCTGGTGATAGAGCAGTTTGGCTGAGTCACAGCTCACTGCTCTGTCAGACTAATAACAAAGCCTTCATAAAGCCCAGCATGTTTGCAGAAGTGACGCAAGATCATTATCAAGATATAATGGTAAATAAAAGGGTTGATTAATGCCTGCAATCTCTGTAGAGGGAACAACAATCAAAGTGTAGCTTTCAAAAATGTATTGATTTATTGTTTTTTTTTTCATCTCCAACCCCTGTTCCTCATTATCTGAAAACTTAACAGCCAAATGGTAACAACATCTGTTCCACACTCTGTGACTGGCTGCTCATACAGAGTGCTGTGGGCTGTTTTCCTCCCACCCCTTTTTTTTCCTTTCCCCTTATTTTAATCTCACGGAACCTGCTGAACAAGATCTGAGACGTGTCTCTTAAGACGCGAGGCGAGCTGCAACATGTGGATGTAGCCACAGGATGAAAACATGGTTGTGAGTGCACAATCAGTTACATGATTTATGGTTAACTAAGGGTGACAACGCTATTGAAATGTTCTGAAAAGTAATTCACTGATAGACAGTAAGGCAGATATTTTAGGTTTGTATGTTTTTGTGTTATGTAGACAACTGAGCTTACTTATCCCATGGCTAGTTAGTTTTAACATTTAACCAAATTTAAATATTGAATTAGTTTGTTTTTTACTAGTTTTGCCATTTCTAGGCAAATTAGAAGACAATACTTCCTGGAAAGTTTATGTTTCAGACCTGACTCACTGAATGTGGTGAGGTTAAAGTCCACACTGAGGGGGGAAAGTGTCTGTGAAGTGAAAAACATGGCAAGTCACCACACAGTAACTGGTGTACTGTCACTGTGTCATCACATGTGTCCCTCCTGTTTGGTAATGGAGCAGCTCAGTGACATGTCAGGATTTGTTTCTTGATGACATCAGTAATCTTGGCACTCGTGACTCCACCTTTGGAATCAATTGATATGTACATGATAACAAATGAAGTTTGAGCTATAGAAGCACTATTATGTTATATGTTGATGTTATTTATCTGCTTGTTTTGGTGGTATTATGTCTTATGGTGGTGTGATGGCGCTGGCTTTATATTGCCCTTCATTAGTGTGTTTAGTGAATATTGTTTTCCTGCTCAGATGTTCAGTTGCACATGACTGTACCAACACTGCCAGACAGGTCAGGAGACTGCAGACTGTTGACTACAGTAATACAATATGTTAAGGCAGCAGCTGTACTACTGCTCTTTGAACAGAAGATGGCGCAGACTCTATGAGAGAGCTCAGCAGTGCCATCACCATCCAGAAAGGAATGACAGCTTTCCCTCCTCATGTTTTGCAGTGATCAGTATTCCTGTTTTAAATGTCATTTTCCCACGTTTGTGAATTAACAACAATTAATTATGAGCAGATGTCATCATAAAAATATGATTTGATCAGATAATAGAGGAGGCTTTATCTATGTATGCCAGAGGAGAGGTGTATTGTGATGAGTGCATAATGCAGACAGTCTAGAATAAATGAAGTTGCAGATTTAATATACCTGACATTACCATGTTCTACAGTCTCCTGATTAAACAATTAAAAAAATCAACAGAAAAAAAACCACTGTAACATAACGTATCTCACAGAAGAGTGTCATTACAGAAACTATATATGCAATTTAAATGACAGTTCCTCAGGACCAGACAGAACTTACCAGGCAGAACTTACACTGTGGCAAAGAAATGCATGACCTCTAAATAAAATACTGACCGATAGCCTGAGTGGGTCTAAACTGCCCTGTCACTCTTCAGTAGATAGGATCATTTTGCTGTTTGTGATCCAGAACTATTAACTGCTAGTAGAAGAGGAGAAAATACAGATACAGGTTCACAGGAAATTCACATTCTGGATGGATTCTACCTCTATTAAGAGCTGTTTGTGCTGTTTCGCCTTTGCTGCAGACATTAATTGCAGTCTTAATGACATTAGGTCTTTTCAAGGCCACTGTCTGACAGACTACATTTAGACAATGAGCAACTAGAACTACATCACAAGCGTTAGGAATATTTGGTTAATAGTCAGGAATGGTGTTATTGTTTTCAAACATCTAGGGCTTTTACTTCAACAATTAACGTAATTGAATGTAATTTATGACCCCATTCAACAATGGCAGGCTCTTACTTCTCGTTTCATTATTAACGTCTGTTGCTCTCGATCCTTCGCGGGAAATCCCCACGTGCAGCTTTGTGTGAACAACGAAAACTAAACGTGTTGATGGCGGAAGAGTCGTCTAAAAAAAAACACTTGCCTTCTCATATAATGTAATTATCAATAAGCATATATCGACTCAGCATCGCTTATGTTTAGATAGTCGTTTTTAGATAAGCCCCAACCCGCAATTTCGTTTCCCTTCGCGTATGGAAATGTTTTGATGACGCTGGGAGGACTTAACTTGATGCGACCGTAGGGGAGTATCACTGCTACCAACATCAAACGTAGCTTGTGTAATAAACAAACTCATATACATGAAACATAATGTTTGTTTTTAACAAAAATATATCACTCTGTGATGTTTTTTACTAGGAGCAGAATACAAACAGTAAACTACTGATTATTGTCTACCCCTTAAGCAAACTATTGGACTATTCCGGGAGAGAGAGGGGTAGCTTGTCTGGATTCGCCGTGACGCGCAGTGCTATCGATGTTTGTGTTCCTTACGGAGAAGAAGGAGAACCGAGTTGTCCCCACAAAAGGACGATCTACCCGAGTGTACCCTTAACGTTAAAGGTGAGTTTCACAAACAAGTGTGTCCTCAGTGTTGGTGGTGTCTTAATTTTGTCGGATATCTCGCCCTTTAACTGCGCCGAATAACGGTCACGAATCGACCAGACCAGACTCCTCGGTGTAGGATGCCAGTATGCCGCTAGCTTAACTTCTTACTGTAACGAGCTTTTCTTTTGCTTAACGTTACGTATGTAGAAACTGGCGTTACACAACAAACAAATGTTTAGAGCCGAAGTAGCATCCAACCGAAATTCAGACATTTAAGCTGCTGATACGAGCAATATGGTGCAATGGCGAATGGTAACTAAGTTACTCAGCTAACTAACAATATGTGAATCCAACGGAGTGAAAAGTTAAAATGGATACTATGGCTGGCTTTTCCTTTAAAGACTGTTGGGTGTTTAGGGATATATAATGTATTAATAATATGGTTAAATCTTGTTAGCATTATACGGTTTAAATGTTAATTTGTTGTATTTTGTGCTCTGAAAGTTTGCAAATATAAGTAATACAATTGCAAGGGCAGTTAAAGAACCTTTAAATGCTTTTTGTTTGTGCCGACCATAACAAACCTTACAAGGTTTCATGCTCCAAACAAAGAGCAGTGCAGCAAAGCTCTCTGTAGCGACCCTGAACTGTTAACAAGACGTCTGAATCTATGACCTGTGGCATCCTTTAGCGTTATTCTTAGTGGCTTTTTACAAGAGACTTTGTCATGGTGTCTTTAAAGGTTATTTTATAGTCAGTGGTTAATTTCCCAGAGGGAAATCCTTAATGTCATTGGTTATGTGGGAATACAATTCGCTATGTACCATCTTACTCTGATTTGTAGCTGGACAAATAAGGCTAACACCACAAGATGGTGGATGACAGTATGATATTACCACACTGACACTAACATTGCTAAATATTTTGTGTGGAAAGCAACACCAGAAGAGAGCAGAGCAGAGCAGATGTTTGTTGTAACTCAAACTGTTCTTTTTTTTACTTTTATGGATGTTGTTCAGTAGAATGACTGTGTTTTCCAAAGCTTTTTTTCAGTACATGTCTTGAAGTGACTAGTACACTGAGTACATACTTTCTTGGACATCTTGGACTTGGACATTTGTACTATTACATATTGTGAACTCAAAAATCATCTGAATGTTTAGAATTGAGACTTTCCTGGCCATAAGTGTCCTTACATGTCTGTAGATGATATTATAGTGTGATCAGACAGTGACTGTCCTCTTCAATCTTGTATTTCCATTTTGTTAACTTTTGTGGTAATGTAGCCATAACTTTACTGACTTAAAAAACTTCTATTCTATCTATTTAACTGTATTCTGCACCAAAAATAGTGAGTTAAAAACAAATAACCTTTGACACCCCCCTAAATGGATTTACTTAAAGGTTTATTTGAAAGAATTGCCTAATAAGCAAAAACCAAAAAAGCTTATAGACTGTGTGTTCCCCACATATTAAATCCTATGCTGTCTTTCACTGGTTGTTTTTTCTTAGTAGCACTATGGATGAAGAGGAGCAGTTTGTGAACATCGATCTGAATGATGACAATATCTGCAGTGTCTGCAAGTTAGAGACGGACACCGGGACCTTATCTTTCTGCCATGTCTGCTTTGAACTCAGCATTGAAGGTAAGAAGCAGGCCTGGGGTGAGAATGTGGATTGTTTACTCACTTGAGTGAGGTGTAAACAAAGTCATGTGGAGGGAAAAAAATGAGCTCATCCACACACATGCACTGGTGTGTTTCTCATAGGGTTTTTAATTATACTTATAATTATATCTTCAACTCTAGCAGTTACACTTGCTAGCTACATATGGAGACACTCCACCTATACTGTATAGTTAGATCAGCACTGGTGTTAGGTGCCAAAGGTCTGAAGTATTTGCATCACACAGGAAATCACTTCTTTTTGATGAATAGCTGCCATCATAGCAAACACTAGGAGCTGTGCAGCCACAGTACTTCTCAGATTTGTTGATATTTGATTGTGTTGTCTTTCATAAACACTTCTTTTATCCTCTCCTGCAACAATATAAAAGATAAATATGCAGTGTAATGAGCCTGTAGGCCCAAAGCCCTCACTAAAGCAAGCCACTCTGGTTCTCCTGTTTGATGTGCCACTCTGACTCAAGAGCATGTGTTTGAAGTCTTTTTCGTTTCTGAATAAATGAGTGGCCTATTTGAAGAAGAATGGCCAGTCAAACAGGATAAGATAGGCCCCTCATTTGGCCCTTGTCTCATAGATCCACAACAGCTCTTTTCTGCAGTAGTTGAGTGTGTGTGCATGTGTGTTGTGTATTTATCTCTCTCTGATGTGTAAAACAAGGGTCATATACTGTAGCTAGCTTAAGCTAACACCAAATGGTATATAATTATCCTGACGATTAGGAGAAATTGCATATGCTTGGAAAATTTGTAACTTAATTTTGTTTTGTTTTGTGTGGGTATGGATTAACCTTCCAGTTTGTGGATTCCCCTAAAATAAATACAGTTATGAGGATCACGTTTACATTTTCCCTTTTTGATCACATCCTGTTCAGATGTACAGCTTGCTGAATGTCTTTGAAGGGGTGACTGATCTTTTGACTAAAATCGCGACATTCCACAAAGGCAGAGGTTGCTCGCTCAGGCTCAGTGTGTCCTTGTTTGCTCCATTTAACGCTTCAGCCAGGATGTTAGCTTCAGGTAGGAGAAAGTCAGTTGGGGGGGTAGTTGCATAAGTCTCTCCCTAGGGCTTGTCTTTGTTAAAGGTGGCCTTGGTATTGGTTGTTTCAGACAGGTCTTATCAAACTGCAATAATAGCACTGTGTATTTCTTGTGGTACAGGTTGGGGTGTAGCATGTGTAGCAATAAAGTGGCTGTTATATAACTGCTGAGGATGGGGGGAGTAGGGGTGGGTGTTGGGGACTGTAGACAATCACGTGTTTCTGATGCAGCTGAGCGTTTCATAGGTGGGAGCGGAGTGTGCCAAGCTGCATGTGCCTACTTTAGACATGGCTGATTGGAAGCCATGCGTCTGCTGACTGCTCGTGTAGACTAAACAGCCACAGGAGTCGTTCATCCTGTGTCATTCTTCATTAATGGAGAAGAGAACAAAAGCGCAGTCAGCACACATGCACACCGTATACAAAATGTGAAGTGAAGAGAATGGCCTTCATCTCCCTTTGCGCACACAAACACAGTCTTCATGCTTTTCTGTCCACATCGAGCCACCTCGAGGATGAATGACTGCTACTGAATATTCACTGGTTTCGTGTTCTCTGCTGGTTTTTGAATATTTATCATTAGCAAGAGAAAGAGAGTTGCTCCTTGGTTGTTTTAAACACCAGGATAGTACATTATGATGTACAAATTACAGCTGTACACAAAGACTCTCTGTGCTGTATTTACTACCTTATACTCACACTGAGGAAAATGAGATGTGCTCAGGCAAATGTCCTTGGCCTAAACATCTACACACACTACACTGTTTCATTGGTTTCTGTACAAAAAATTGTGTTTTCTAGATACACAATTTATATCATTCATATGTTGATAAATTGATGAAACATTTGTAAGGGTCTAATACATTTTCCACATTTTTTGTCATCATTAAACCATCCCACCTCCTTAATGACATCTCTCCAACTCCACACCTCCAATGTGTAAGTCAGGTTTTGTTATTAATTTTAATATAAAGTGAAAAGTGTTGTTTTACACAAGTTTCTTGTGTGCCTCTTAACTAATTTTTACCAAAAATAGTTTTCAAATAAAGGCTAAAATGACAATACCATCACAACAAAACAAAGTCCCACTTAAGGTATTTATTTTAAATCAACAGTGCTGGTTTAAGTTCTTATTAGCAAACTATATACCTGCAGCTTTTGTTGTATCAGAGAGCAGGCCCATTACAGGCAACATATTTGTTTTTACTCAAGTATTCCTTACACAGCCTCCCCAAGCTCAACTGAGTTTTAGTTAAATGTGAATGTTCAGCCTTATCTAGTTTAACATCAGCTGCTCACGCGCAGTATTGAGCATTCATTTCCCCTTTTTTATCTATCTATTTTTCTTTCTATCTATTTCTATCTGCTGAAAAAGTGTTGAGCACAGTTCAAAGCAGGATGAACTTCAGGAAGTGCAGCCTTCGTTGTAGCTCCAAGTGGTTGTTTCCTGAGGAAACGGTTTTGGCCTCTATGTGCTGGTTCCATCAGAACGCATTGGATAAAATAGTGTCTGTTTATATATTGCTCAACCTCTGCCTAACTAGGCATTTCTTACTTTTTTTTCCTTACTGCACCATCTGAGCTGTGTGCTGCACATGGTTACACAGCCTTGAGCGTAAACACAGTCCAACAGAGAAGAAGGGAGCTGCACCAAGAGCCAGTTCAGCCAGTCTTCGGTTATCGTTTATTTTCTTGGAAGATGATGTTGCTGTTTTAGGCTAAAATGATTAGTGTAATTACAAAGAAACAGTCTCATTACGGTGTCTGTATGACTGTATGTCTGTATGAGGGAAACCTAGCACTAAAGATCTGTGAACAGACTTTGGGTTTATGTTAATTAAAAAATAAGTATTGTAACTTGCTGTTTACTTTAATGTTTAAGTTGTCTCTGCCTCCTTCTAAGACAAGACTTGTGCTGTGCTGCCAGGTTGAGCAAAGCCCCAGCGCTGTTCTTTTATCTGCTTACATAATGCAGACGGAGTTTCTGCTGAGGTCTGGAGATATTACCAGCTGTGTTTGGATTAAAGTAACAGAAAATTCTTATAGTGAGAGGCTGGAATGATGCAGTCCGTGCTGGTTCTGGTTGTTGCTCTACAGGGGCTATTTTAGCCTGCTCTTGTATTCAGCTCATTCATTGTTGGTGAACTCTCCACCCTGGGGTCTACAGACAAGGCTAATTATGTTGCTGCCTGTGACAGCTGTGATGATTGAACACAGTGTGGGTCTAGAATCTGAATTTACTGTATCATGCACCTTGCTGAGCCTTCTCATTTAGCATTCTAATCATTAACAGGCTGCTTTTTGTGTGAATCTGTTGATTTAAAAAAAATAAATGTTAATAGCCTTCATTAGCCTTGCAAATATAAGTAGTTTGATGAAGCATTTTCTTTATTGACTATATTAGAAATAATTAGCTTTTCTGCGACAGCTTATTGTAGCATATACTCACTTACTGAATGTGATAATATACTATAGACCTAACCTATAGATAAAACCTGTGTCAGCAACTAGTTTTTCTAAAGAGAGATTTGTCTTGGAGGAACAGGAAGTTATCCTGTTTACAGCACAGGCACCGCCTCATTGTGTACACAGCATCTGAAGGCAGCTGCCGTCATTGATAACACATAAACAGAGGTGTCGTTGGGCTATATTCTAATTAATAATAGAGCTGTTTTGTAAAGGGTTTACCAAAAACGTTTATAAAAAATCATGAAGTAAAATAAAAAAAACACATCTGTCAGTATGTACTGTCAAAAGTCACCGGGTGTCGTACTTAATTTGTGATGATTGTTACTGTAAGTGTTCATTATGTTTTGATATGATGTTCCTGATGTATTATGATTTTTAGATCAAACTGATCTTATATCATCATCACATAATGATTCTTGCTGTCTGGTGTGTCATCTGTAGACTCAAATGAGACTTGGGAAATCACATTGCATATATTACACTGTAAAATATCACATCATACATATACATCTTTTCATCATTGCCATACAATGTGTGGAGTTATTGATTCATTTAAACATGTTGAAATTGCAGAACTTGAACTAGGAGCAACAACTTCAGTGACGTGAGAAGTGGTTTCACAAACTGGTCTCGTGTATTTATAGTCAGTGTTGGACATGTCTCTGCAATTTCACATTAATGAATGATCACGTATCACATTATTTATCAGTGGATGATTGTGTCTTTGTTGATCACTGTCTTGGGCACTTTTGTGTTTTGTAGCTCTTATTCAGCCCTCCAGTGTGTCATCTGCCAACGTGCATGCTGAAGTAGATGCTGCAGCTTCTGTTGGTTGTCGGTCTGGTTCAGTGTGGTTTCTTAGAAAGTGTAGTGGCAGATAGACTCTGGGTATAGTTATGGACGGCCTGCAGTGGTTAACAGGTGGTTTAGGTTCATGTGTCCTTAAGTTCACTCTTGTTCACATGAGCTCCATGTTTGTGTCCAAGTTGTCCTGTGCAGCTGCTGACAACGCATTCTTGTAAACTGTGCCATGCAGCTCAGTGTGACACTATACCACCAGTGACCTCCGTCCCACTTGTCCCTCACACATTCTCTCAATCATCAGCTTCTCCAAAGCGTGTCGCAGATCCAGTATCATTGCCTAGTACACACACATTCAGTTCAAAGCAGAACCAGACATCTGCTGGTGGTTGCCCCAGGCAAGGCAGGAATGTGTCATTGCACTTACTTACAGTGCCTGTATTGTGTAAACAGCAATAAAGGCCAAAGTGTTGAAGCAGTTGGCAGGTCTTCTTCTTCCATGACGACAGCCAGCAGACCAAAACATCAGGGTAGAAGGTAAATTGGGTAAATAGACGACAGGACTAGATTAAATAGAGGGAGAGCATCTCTCTTCAGCCTGAGAATTTTTATTGTTCAAACAGGCATCACTCTTCCTTTCAGCTTTGGTGCTAAAGTTTTTACTTTACCTGAGATGTACTTTCACATGAATTGCATTGATAACATAATCAAAGGTAATGGCTGTTAGTTTTAACATGTTTCATCTCTGATCTCAATCATTTGCATCATGTGTGTAGTTTTATCAATAATAACTGATTAACAGCTGAAATCTATGAATAACATGTTTATATTTTACATGTCCTGCTTTGTCTTTGTTTCACTGAACGACTGCCTAACCATGACCCCTATCTAACAAAGGAGCAGGAAAAAACAAACTCACTGGTCATCAGCGTTGTTGTGCTAAATGCCTCTAGCTGTCACAGCTGAACAATGTGGATTCGCCTCCACTGAAGTCTGTATGTGTGTCTGCACTTAATGTGTGCAGCCATGAAAGACCTAGTGCTAAGCTGCTTAACCACAGTGTGGTCTTTGGCTGGTTTGTAGGCCAGTGATTTTTCTGCTAGGCAGGTGGTAGTCTGTGTGTTTTTATGTTAGTCCAGAGACTGATCGGATTATAACATGGGCTGTTTGATAGAGAAAAAGCTCCTGCAACTATTAGTAAAGCATCTGGAGATTCACTGGCAATTCAGTGTGCAATAATCTCATGAGTAACATACCTTTACGTACATACATATGTTCCCTCACAAGACTAATCCTCTGTCCATCTTTCAAGGCACTTAGGGTCAGCACACAAATACTAAGAAACTAAGAATAGATTTCTGCACATACAGTGGTGTAATGGTCTAAAATCTTTCTGTGCACAGAAGCATATAAGATCCATTAATGATGACTGCTCTACATTAGGCATGGGCTATTTGCTTGATCCTGCAGGAGTGCAGTAAAAACAAATATATGCAAAGAAACCACGCATGACAGAAATATTATGCATTACCCAAAATAAATTTGTACTAAAAACAGCTTTCTATTTTTCACTTCTCCTAAGTATTGAATTGGCATGAAAGACTTTATAGATTTAACAACATAGCAGCCTCTAATTTGAGATTTTCAATACTGCTCCTTTCACAGGTATGTTTTAAAAGATTGTCACTAAAAGATTAGTACTTCCATCAGCAAATATTATTTCAGGTCCTCACCCAACTTGAATAAGTCTGAATGTCCTGGAGGAAGTAGTGCCTGTTGCCACACCTGTTACCTTAAAAACCCTTAAAAGTGAATTCCTGTCCAATTTAATTTAACTCTTTTTGACAGTCTTATCATTAATATGGTTTCTTAAGAAAGATTCTCTCTCAGTACATCTAGACTTTCCATCAGTCAAAACTATTTGTCAGAAAATTCAATGTTAGTGCAGATTGTTTCCTGACCTTTTAAAGTGAATTGCTGTTAAAACTACATCAGGTTTAATCGTAGCATTGTTGAAACAATTGAGGAGGCCTGATTAGTATTGGAATGTTTCTTGTATTTTCTGCAACAGACTGTCAGTTCATGACTGCTGGAACTGACTACTAGGACTCCAAAAACCCCAACATTTTATTTTTTGTGCAATATTAAAAATGCCCTGCACACTGTACTAAACACAAGGGCTCTGTGTATGTGTATGCATGTGTAGCCTACTGTGGTCATATGTTGTCAGTGATTTCCTGTGGTTTTCTATGTTCATCTATGTGCTTGTTAAGTGCTGAGAGAGGCGTGTGCGAGGTGAATCTCCTCAGTTGAACTCTTTCATCTATATGGATAACGGTGACTAATCTCCTCACCTCTCACTTGAACACATACAGCGCAATTGCCTGTTGAGAAATGTAGGTCATGACAACAATGCCACCACACAATGCCTGTGCAGCACACTCTTCACTTTAGCCTCATCTACTGTCTCTTGCACAAACACACTCCTTTTCTGTTTCACCTTCAGCTTCCCTAGGCTTATCAGCCCTGGCCTCATTTACTCAGAGGTTATTTTAATTTTGGTCCACTAGCTATGTGTTCATTTCTCTGTGCATGTTAAACTGGTTACACTGTGACCTGTTTTGACTGGATCCAGGAACTGTACTTACTTCCTTCAAGCAGTATTTCCAAGGAATATAGTCTTAATTATGTAACATCATCCAGCCTACTGAACTTATTTCTTTCAGTTTCCTTTTTAATAGCAAGGTAGGACTAATTGTTAATCTGTAATTATTGTGATGTGGTGTGTTAGGTTCTGGTATATTTAAAAACGATACAACAACAATAAATGAATGTAAAAAATATTTTTTAAGTGCTGCATCACATGGCCTAAAACCACTCTGTACTTTCTTCCCTTCTGTTGCTCAGAAGAATTTTTCCAAATATGTTTTTTTGTGTTTACATTGAGGCTGGGTTGATCTATTATCCCTGCTATCTCAGTGCTCTACTGGCTAATCCACTGCACACTAAGCAGCTTTCACAGAGAGATCATCATAGGTCAATCTGCCAGTTTGAGCTTGCTTCCATTCTAGTTCATTTTTATTTGCTATGGCAAGTTCAGTGGGTCAGTGCTCAGTTTCTCACTGTTGAGGTCACTGCTTCATCTCCTGTCAGTTTGTTATGAACTTTTCCATTTCACAACCTGAGACTGTGTTTTTGCAGTCATGCATTTTACAGTTGTATTTGTTAACTTGTACCTTATTGTCTGTGTGAATGCAGGAGTCTCCTCTGCTACCTTGCTACATTCAAAGTCCCTGCGCGGCCACAGAGACTGCTTTGAGAAATGTCACCTCATTGCCAACCAGAAGCTGTCACGTTCCAAGGTCTCCCGAAGTGCTTACGAGGGCATGAAGCTGGCCCTGAGCCAGAAACTGAACCGCATAATCCAGTACGCTCAGAACAAAGACTCTGTCTCTTCCAATGGCCCCAGCAGACGGGGGTCCAAGCTACTTTGTTACAGTCAGCAGAATGACTGCAAGCTGCTGCCACAGTCAGATGCCCAGGTGCCCCGCTACGCGCCCCGCTGGGATACAGCCAAAGCAACGGGGCTGCCTGAGTATGCCATGGGAATGTTGGAGTGCCATACCGCAGAGGAGCTGGGGCTGCTGCAGGAGTCACAATCTGATGTTTGGTCCAGTAACCAGTTGTCAGGAGGACAGACACATCACAGACACCAGGGCCACAGCAGAGATGAATGTGAGCTGAATTCTCTTTTTCAGTGACTTTATATTTATCAGTATGTAAATGAAGTTACAGTTTAAAGGATTAACGTGTTTAACTTTCCTGGAGTCTGTATTTGTCTGCAGTGCACACCTCTTGGACTTTACGGTGCTTCTTGCACATGGTTATTTACTAAACTTAAATCCCTTTAACACTCATGACATCTTTCAAGTAGTGCAGTGTTGACAGCATCGCTGAGTTTATTGTGAGATTGCAAAAGCCGTAACAGAAAGACCTAAGTCCTGACTTGGACTCAGACTCAAAATCCTGAGACTTAACTTAGATGTGTACTGTGCAACTTGTGACAGAAATTAATAGCATCTCTGCCTGTTAAGTTTCATCTCTTCTATTCAGAGATTTCTGAAACCTCAAAGCACAGACAAGACCTCAAGAAACTTTTTTTACCTGGTCCGTTCTTAATCACCCTCAAGGCTATGATCTCTCCAGAGAAAAATGTTCCTAAAACCTTGAGTGATGTCCTTGGCTTTCTCATGTCTCCTCACTACTAAAGCTGCTTATGGCCACAGATCCTGCAGGTCCCTAATTCAAATTCTGTCCTTTTAAAATAAAAGATGACAGGCATTTGACTGGTATGCAGTTTGCACTTATTTGTGTGCCTATCTCTGCATTAACTTAATGCTCTGAATTATCTTAGGTCTGCAAATATACAGGAAAGTAACAAAGCTTTGCTATTCCTGTGTACATACTAAGATACCTAAGTCATGAGCAAATTAAATGAATTGGCATAACATGTTTTCTACAATATGTTTGAAACCAAGTAACACAACTGTTTAAAATGGAGTAGGTGATGACTAAATGACACTGACATGAAACAGCTTGTATTGTTCACGCTCTCTAACAACATTGTTTTTCTTTTTAGTGGCTAAAATGACTGTGGATGAACTCCATCAGCTGAATGCAGAGCTACTGATGCAGATTCAGAGTAAGTGACGGGGATAATATACAGCATTCTCTAGTCAACGTAATGTCTCCTTCCATGTGACCAGCAGTGTTGAATAGGGTGCTGTGCTTTGCTGTCTCATGTGTACCCTGTTCATGTCATTCTTTGCCACTTAAGCTTGTTGTTTGCTGCACACAATGACAGTTAAGCTCCAAACATGTTATCTCGAGCACCAGAAGTTTTATTTTTACCTCAGTGAAGTCTCATCATAGCACATGGTTATGAGAAGGTTGACATCCCAGCCATTCTTAAACCTGTTCAACGAGGCTTCTCATGATTATGATTGTCTTTGTCTTGTTTCATTTGTTTGTTTGAGAATACATAAGTTCTCCCTGTGTGAGAATGAAATCACTAATTTCTATTTTCCTTCCAGAGGTCTTCGAGGAGCTGACTGTGGCTGTGCAGGAGAAAGACTCATTGACATCAGAGTTGCACGTGCGTCACATTGCCATCGAGCAGCTCTTTAAGAACTGTGCCAAGCTGCCCTGGCTGCACATAAGCAGAGCTGGGGTCAAGGCCAGCAGCACCAGCGGCCCTGTGGAGTGAGGCACATTGTGGGAGGGTTGTGTCTCCTCTGCTAGGAGGGAAATGACAAACACTTGAACACACTGTCTGAAGCGAGGCTGACAACGCCTTTATACTAAGTGACTTATACAACACTACGATGACAACAAGTTGTTAGCGCTGTGTTAGAGCAGTGTGAAGGGCTGGGTTGATATGGCCTCCATTCTTATGGTTGCAGTGGTAATATAAAGATTGATGGTGGTGTGCAGTTCTAAACAAATTGTTGACATGTGACCAGACCTCCACCCACACAATACATGTTAATAACAGGTGGGACCCGGGGGGTTCTCTGGCTCCAGACACAGGACATGTTGTTAATAATACAGAATACATAATACAGACTGAGAGCAGTTGGTCTGTGTTACATAGATTATTGTTTTGTTTCATTTTTGTTTAGTTTGCTGTAAGTTTTCATCATTTGAGTTTTACCACTGCTTAATACTCCTCCGTGTGCTAACTGGTGGTTTTCTGGAGGCTGTGGTCAGTGATTGATTTCTATTGTATTCATACCACCAGGCAATACCACGAGTAGTATTTAAGTTACTATTATGTAAAGTGCTAACAAGTTTTTTCTTGCAGCTTCACTGTGAGAATATAATGAATTCAATGAGGGTTTCAAGACGCTTTCTAACTGCCCAAACTACCCTGATGGCTTGTTAAAACAGTAGTCCTCTGAATTATTTCTAGAACAGATACATTCAACTGTAGTGAACTACATATGCTGGAGAAAATTTAAATAATTATACATCAACTACAGAATACATTTATTATTATGAGACAAAAAATGTGGCCTTTTTGATGTAAGGTGAGGTGATTATTACCATTTTGGGAGTGCCCATGAATTTATACTTTAATTAATATAATAATGATACTGGTTGACATGCAGCAAGTGGAGATATTAGTTAATATACTGTCTTCACTGCTGAGAGGTCATTTGGTTTATTGTAACTATTATTGGTGGTGAGATTTACTTGAAGTACAGGGCTGTTAATTGTTTAACTGCCAAGCACAAGTCCTTTGTGGCTATACACCGAAAGAGCTGTTGGTAGAAAAATTAATTGAAAAAAAAAACAGTTTTTAAACCAAAGTCTGTGTCACATGTGAAAGTTGAGCATTTGACTTAGATGAAATTAAAAAGATGCAATACCAAACATACCAAGCTTATTTTAAAAGGTGACTTGGTACAGTGTGTGTAGTACTTTGTGTGTGTATATTACATTTCTTTCACATTCAGTGTTGACTTCTGTTACCTTTCACTCTGCATTACGTGAGGACCATGTTACAGCAATACAAACAGAGTAGTCTGGTCTACTGTGCCTCTGGATGTCCCTTATTCTGGAAGTTAGGCAAAGGACGTAAGGATGGTCATCAACTTCTGTAGTTTTACTTGGTTTCTTATTCAGGACCCTATGCAAGAAATGGAAAAATAAATCAGCCTTATTAAGTAGAAAATCTCAAAAACAATATTCGTAATTTGAGTTTTAATAATCTGGAGAAAGACACGGTTAAAATCAGAAGGATGATTAGAAAAACTCAGCATTGTCAGTGTGTCTCTTTTGCTCTCTCTTTGTAAGAGATTTAATGTATTTGACCCCTTTCGGGTTTCATGTTAAAAGCTCAATTTGAAACTTTCATTTTGTTTTATTTGGATAAATGTATGTAGTGTGCTTGAATGTTTGAGTTTCACATTATTGATGCTTGCAGATTTCACTATTTTATTTGTGTTTTAAATATGAGTGCTGTGTACTTTTGTGTACTGTTAAAACATGCCCGGGCCTATGCCTCTACGCAGCAGAACACTCAGGCTGCCTGCTTATGCTTGTCGATTTTACTGGAGATATAAGCATAGCCGTTCCACTTCCACCTCCTTTCTTTTTGACTTGACTCTTCATTCTTTTGTTTGCATTGTTGAACCGAGCTGCATTTGTGTTGTGTGATCTTTTACATTGTATTTATTGTGCGCGTTTATGGACCGTATACAAGCTGTGTGATTTGTGCTTAAGTGACTTTGTATTTTTGTAAAAATATTTCAATAAAATTAAATTATTTTACTACATACTCGGATATGCTGGTATGTAAGAAGAGTGAGATGAGACTAAACACTCAACTGTTGTAATGTGTTGTCCAACAAGTCACCAGTTGTCTCTTCCTTCATTTGAGGCCCCAAACTTTATTTTCTACACAGACTTTATCTGTCCACAGGCCTTACAGTCCCGTGTGTAGGCCCCTCATTAGGGGATCGTTACCACTGACAACTGTGACAACACAAAATGACTACAGACTTTAAGGGAGTGCCAAGTTCAGCTGATTATGACAGATTTTACTTTGTGTGGTTTAAATTGACTAATTATATTTAAATGTACTCAGTTACAGACATTCATTGTTGATTTTCAAATAGTAATGCATATATCTCATTGTCTGCATTAGTGAGTGTTCAGCTTTGTATATTTTTCAGACATTTTTTGAGACTGTCGAAGCTGAAGTTGAACTGAGTGGTAGGTGGAGGTTGGGTGCCCCCTTGTGAACTAAAAGCTTTTGATCAGGAAGCAGTGTTTTCTGGGAAATGTGCACAGTTCTCAAGGATTTAAATCCTTGAGAAAAAAAAAAATTTAAAATAATATTCTGAAAAAAAAAAAGAAATGTTAACATTTTGATATTATGTTTTAATATTGTTAAAACCAAAACACATTATTATTTTTAGTCACTAATATAAAATAGGTCACAATCCTTATTTGTGAAACCTTTAAGCAGCAAGCCATCATTAGACTTATTAAAATGTCTAACATGGGTATTGTTATACTGTGTTTAGTTGGAGTCGGACTAGTCGGTACCTTCTGCTTTGTTCATTTTTCATCCCCACACGACCAATCACGGGACTTTCAAATTAAAACACCTCAGAGAGCATTTGAAGATTAACATTGAAAACGTTCTGTATTTCCTGAAGCTTGATGACCGTGGTATGACAGACAACTGTGTAATATTTAAGATTAACTTAAAAACGTCATGCACGGACCTTTAATGGCAAATATTCGAGCTGAATTATCTTACAAGCTCTATCTTTCGTGACAATCTAAACACAGCATTACTATTGTCACTTATGATTACATTACATCACTGGAAGCAACCGTTGCATCAAACAAAAACACATATTTACGAATATGAGTCATAACAGTGTGAGTCATTCAGTGACGTCGACCAATGAATACGGTAAGTGGATCCAGTTTGAGCCAATGAGAATGTGCGGTGGGTGGGGATTGTGGTGTAAAAAGGCGGGGTTAATAACTGAACTCAAGGCTCCTCTGTTGGCTAACTTCTTACCATTCATCTTTTTCTGTCCACACGCTGGAGGAGAACACTAGGAAAGGTAATTGTATCTGTTTGTCTCCCTGCAGTAGATAATATCTCCTATTTTACAGTTACCTCAATATATCACAACATAGCACGATATTTAAGTCTTGTAACGATATTTGTAGGATGGTTGCTGCATTAGTTAACGAACGCTAGCATTAGCAACATGAGGCTTTTAGCAACAACGTAGCGTTAGCCCATTAGCTATGAAGCTAATGCTAATATTTGTATTTTCTCATTAGGGGGTAATCGTATCTGTTTACCATGAGATAGAAAATACTGTTAAAACTGTAGCGGTCATAATTATAATTGAAATACCTCGGAGTATATTTTCTCTCCAACTCGTTTGTTAGCCGTTTGTCGAACTTGCTAGCGCCGACAGTACAGTAGCCTGTGTTATGGGTTGAGGTGGTGGATGGATTACCGGAACATATGCGTCACAGCCCGCCTTTTTAGGACATGTACCGTTAACTGAAATGTATTAGTAAATAGTAAGATCGTGTCCGCGTTATGCATCAACTCACCATTTTAAAACACATCAGCAGCATTTGTTGATATGCGCACCTGGATACTTTATGTTAATTTGAATAAACTTGACCTGTAAATGCTGGTTATGGGATAACGATGAAGTGCTGATATTTTCATTCTTATAACGTTCGACTTGTTGTAAGCAGGTTGTCGGTGATCTGGCTGTACTGGCCACTAAGTTATTATGTACAGTCACAGGGGGGAGTGTGTACAAATATAAATATCAACAATGACTTTATCATCATAGGTTGCTGAATGTAAAAGTAGATCAATGTTACAAAGAGTAGCTCTGAATACTCTCAAACTACAGTGTGACAACAGTCTTGGCTCATAAAATAATGGCTTTTGCATTGTAACACAAGGTGAACATGTTTATTGTCTTTGATATGACCTGTTGATCTTACTAAGAGTAATTTCCTTACAGACGCTGTCCACATGTAATAAAGCATATGTGAAATATGAGGAGAGAAATTGCAGCTGTGGTATTCTTCCTGAAGAGGCTTGTGAAAAAGGGGGAGAAGTTGGAATCAGACAAGGTTGAGCTGTTTGTTGAGAGGCTGGCTGTTGCACTGCAGGAGAAGTTCAAGGACCACTGGTACCCTGAAAAGCCCAGCAAAGGACAGGCTTACAGGTACAGTGGTCTTTTGACACCTTGACATAGTCATATTGTGGGGATTCTTGTACCATTGGCAATCATTAGTACATTTTAAACCCTCATTAAATCTGACATCATTTTCCTTACCACTGTCTATCCGCTGATGTTTAGGCTGGGAGGTTTGTTTAACTGTAGGCATTGTGTTTGCAGGTGCATCCGAGTGAACAGGTTTCACAGGCAGGATCCAGAGATCCTTCGGGCCTGCCGGGAGAGCGGGGTTCAGTACCGTGATCTGGGGCTACCCCGTGAACTCACACTGTGGGTGGACCCTGGGGAGGTCTGTTGCAGGTGAGAGGTTGTCTGAAAGTGCAAATGTAAGCACGTGTGTTTGTGGTTTTAGCTTTAAGATCTGAAACACTTAAAGCTTAAAGTTGCTCCCAGGTGACTCACTAAAATGTGTCAGTGAATGTTTCTCCTGTGACTGTGATTCCTTCGCTGTCTGTTTTAAGTGTGGGAGCAGCAGCCGGAATGGAGCAGGAATGAGCTGAAGCAACCAATACTTTATCCCAGTTGTTTAACCCTGTGAAGATCTTTTGTTTTGATTTATTTGTTATTTGCGTTTAATATTTTTTTCTCAAAACATACTTATTTTGTAGTGAGGTAGTTCTGATTCACTATCTTGAGGATATATAGTTATGTGTATTGAAGTCAGTCTCATTATATTTTTGCCTAATTGTGTAGCCCTACACCTGATCAGGAGAGGAGTAGAATTGTCCACACAGACATTAACGTAATAATACCGTGTGGACTTTAAAAAGAAAGTCAGTCAGTTCCTTTGAACAATTTACTAGGCGTTACTGTAGTCGCTGTAAATAAAATGTTGTTTGAAGCTTATCGGAGATTATTTTATTAATTGAAAACCAGACTAAATGTAGTTTAGATTGCACATATTAATATATTCTCATGTTGAAATAGTCATTAAATGCTGTTTGTCATAACTTTTATTAAGATGCAGTGTAAATATACTTTACCATATGAATAACAGCACTGTTTTTAAAGTAGCGATGCACAGATCCAACTGTTTCAGTTCTGATACTTGGAGTATGCGTATCTGTCAATACCCCATATCAATCTGATCCAATTGTTGAATTATTAAATTGTATGCCTTGCCTTTTGGACGACGACAGGGCATTAGCTTTGCCTTGTAGAAAATTATGTAACAGGTTAACTCATTTATAAATGTACTAAAATTTTATTTATCAAGAAAAATAATTGTGCCTCAGCAGTAACTTAGAACAGCATTCGAAACAAAAAGGTTACCTGGATTTTATTCACCCCACCACATCATTCCTCCTGCATGCTCTGCACACTTACCCCCTGCCCTCGTATAGCATGTGTTTCTAACACATGGGCGTATCCCTAATTTTAATTTATAACAATGACTACAATTGGAACAATGAGAGGGATGCTGGGTAGTGCAGAATTGATTGATATTGCTACCTTAAGTTACATGTTGTACCTTTAATGCTTTATAATCTAATGCAGCTTTTCCCCTGCCATTATATAGGCAGGGGGCTGAGCGCACCAACAGCACCCCCCGCCCTGCCTAAAAGGTCAAGTTAATTTTATTTTTATATAACGCCAGGTCACAACAGCAGTGATCTAAGGTTACCTTCCTATAGAACAGGTCTATACCATATTCTTTTATTAACCAAACTAAATAGCCTGATGTTATTTATCGTATTTATATATGTACGTGACGGCGTTTTATTTATCCTCCGCTCCCTGTATCGCGCATAGCGGAGTTCCACTCTGCCACCGCACATACAGGTGAACAAACCCTGTCTGCTGGAAAATTATGTTCCTGTAAAGCAAAACTGCAACCTTGCTTATGAGAAAAGTAATAGCAACTAGATGATGTTTTCTGTCAACATAACATGTTCGCACTAAAGCAAATGCAGGTTTGCTAAGCATGCTTGACCTAACACGAGGCATAAATCGCTAATGTTTTTTCTCCTTTCATTAGGTATGGAGAACAAAATCCATGCTTCTCAGTGGCCACTTTTTCTAGTGACGAGGAGGACAAAGATGTTGCGAAGAAGGTGACCAGTGCTTTGGAGAGGGTGACGTCTGACTACCACTCAGGTTCTTCCTCCGATGAGGAGAGCACACGTAGCTCCCCCCTTACTATTCCCAACAACCGTTGTACTTTTCAGGTATTGTATAATACATTGTTTACTTTGCCCAAATTCCTAAATGATATTTTACACCTTTGCACACATTGTGGGGTCAGGGGTTCGGGTTGTGATTGATGCAGTTGATGGCAGCTTTTTGTTGTTTCTTCTTTAAGGGCATGAATCCAGATGCTCCTACATGGCATCCGAAAAAAATGGTACCAGGAAAAAATCTGGTCCTTTCACAACCTCACTACACCTTCAGGCCTCGCAGCAGAGCCCCTCATACTTTAAGGCATAATCTGTGGGTCCCTCCAGGCTTTAGAGGAGCGTCTGGAAACTGGGACACAAACCAAAATCTGGCACATTGTTACAGTTAGGAATCATGGTGCATATTGTTCACACTGGACATTAAAGCTGAAGACAACTTTAAGATGACTGACCAATTTTTTTTTTTTTTTTTATACAAGAATTTTTATATCTTAAATAGTTCTTTTTGATGAAGTTGTTTTTGCACTTTAGGCAGTTTGTTATAGTTTGACTAAATCACGTATTAAATTAAGTATTGAAATTGGAAACTACACATGTAGTCTTGGAGTACTGTATTTTTACAATGGGAGACATTCATGTATGGCACCTACTGTCCTTTGTGATAAAATGTTTTATTTATTCATAGTGTACAATTGTGCAGATGTATAGGCTTAAATCTATGACGTTTTATTAAACAATTTCCAAGCATCATAAATATCTCTTTATTCTGTGTCCATCAGTATTGTAGTTATGTACATTAAAGTAGCACATTGTATCTAACCACAAATGTAAAGCATTACAGGACACTTTTGTTAAAGATATGTTTGTCACATCTGACAAAAGCTGTGGTTTAATACACCATGGTTTGTTTCCAGATGTTTTATGGTGAAGAGACTATTTAAGGTACCTTACGTTAAAACGTCATACTCGTCACCATGCTGCTGTCTGTGGCTGGTCCCCCAGCCACAGACTGGTTAGAGAACTGGTTAACTCCAGTTCAGTGTTGAAATATATTTTGAGTTTTTTTTTTTTTTTTTTTTTTTTGGGAAAAATAT